>JAGDQO010001101.1:0-287225 GCA_018342035.1 Solanum appendiculatum
AGCAAGCGGTATTCATGGCTTCAGCTCAGAATTGATTTGTTATATTGTTAGCCATCATCATGGTTCTAGTCATTTCTTGAAGGGTTCTATTTTTCCTTTCTACTACTCCATTTTGTTGAGGAGTCCTGGGAGTAGAAAAATTGTGGGCAACCCCATGAGATTCACAGTATTGGACATTTTGAGTTTTCAAATTCAGTTCCATGACCATATCTGATAGCTATTTGTTGTATGTCAAGTTTCTTTTGAAGTTTTCTTATTAAGGTACATAAGGCTTCAAATGAATCATCCTTAGAAGTAAGAAAGAGCTTCCAAGTGTACCTTGTAATACCATCTACTAGTACAAACACATATCTCTTTCCACATAGGTCCGCATAGATCCATGTGTATCGGTTCTAGGGACCTGGTTGAGCTTATAACCTATTTAGATTCAAAGGACGATTTTATCTGTTTCCCTCGAGTACATGCTTCATAAATCCTTTCTTCTTTAAACTTGGTTTTGGGAAGTCCTATTACTAAGTCCTTAAAAATAAGTTCATTTAATTGTACGTGACTTGCATGACCGAGGCATTTATGCCATAGTAGAGGATCTTTGTCCATTAGGCTTATACATACAAGATATTCAGCAGGTACCTTTGTAGTATCTACAATGTATACATGCTTATATCTTTGCCAGTTAGAACAGTTTCCATTGTTTTAAGATTAGTTACTTCAACTCCTGTGGAAGAGAAAATTACCTTGTGTCCTTTATCACAAAGTTGTGATATGCTGAGCAAGTTGTGATGCAAACTTTCAACATGATACAGTTTGTCGATTTAGTGTTCATTAGTTTTTCCTATTTTTCTAATGCCTTTGATTTGCCCCTTTTGTCCACCACCAAATGCTACCATTCCACCCTTTCTTTCTTCAAGTGAGAGGAACTTTATTTTATCTCCAGTCAAGTGCCTTGAGCAAGCACTATCCATATATCAGTGTTACTTGCTTCCTCTCACTTTTTCCTGAAAAAATATCAAGGGTTAGATTTTGGAACCTAGATTAACTTGGGTCCTTTATTTTGACCAAAAGGATGAATGAGATCCCGATTTATCCAATTTGGTAGTTTTGTTTTCTTTTGCACATACCTATTCCTTTGATGTCTCTCATGCATACTGATTATCTTGGCATTGTTTTAAAAGATGGTTTTGGATTTAGAACAACTATTTTTAGAGTCTCATGTTACCACAGAGTGTGTATAATGCATAGGCTCCCTCTTCAGTGTAGTTTTCAAAACCTATTCCAGTTCGTATATTACGAGTGTTTTTTCCTAGATGTGTTACAACCATAGAAGACCTTGTCCATTTATTTGCTCGTTCAAGCTCATATTTAATCCTAGCTAATTCAAGATTCATTCTCCCAGAATTTTCCTTTTCCTAAGACAATTCATTTTGAGCCTCTTTACATCATGTTTGTACTAGGGTTGATCACTCTCTTTATCCTTTTCTTTATCAATAATATTTAATTTCAAGATTTCAGCTTTCAGTGACAGGTTGCAAGAATCAAGTTGTTGGGTCTTTTGAAGCAAAAACTTGATTTTTTCTTTTAAGTTAATATTATTTTTTTCCAAATCTATATACTCAAACTTTTGATTAGTCATGGTTTAGCAACTGATTCTTGCTCCTATTTAGTTCTTGGATAGTATTTATGAGAGTGAGCATTAGAGAAGATAGTTTTTTCTTAGAAAAAAGCTTAAGTTTGTCTTTAAAATCAGCATTGTTTACCTCTTTTTCTTCAGAGTCCGAGTCTAGTTCTAAATATGAGTCCTCGATAGCCAGCAGTGCAATGTCATCTGGTTTCTCTCTAGAGTTGCCTGAACCTGTTCCCCTGGCGGCATACATAGCTTGACTATTTTCCCTTTCCTTAGCCTTTCTCTTACTGGCTAGTTCTCAGATCTTTTCCTTTTTAGCCCTTTCTTAACTCCACTCAACTTCCCACATAGGAAAGTCCTTGACTTGATGATCAGTTTTTCCACACTTGTAACATCCACCAGAACCTTTTCAATACTCTTCTCATTGCTCAATGATGCCTTTTTCCATAGTTCATTCCCATTTTGAAGAGTTTCTTGAAGTTCCTGCTTATCAATGCTATGTCTTCATCATCTAAGTCAGATTCATCACTTTCAGTTACTTTGAGTGCAAAATTCTTGTCTTTGTTTCCGTCACTTCTTTTGTTGTTGTCAACGTTCATCTCATATGTCTTGAGGTTTCCTACCAATTCAGCCAGAGTCATATTAGTCATATCTTTATCTTCTCTTATTGCAGTGACTTTTATATCCCATGACCTAGGTAGAGTCCTAAGTACTTTGTCTACCTGTTCCTCAGTTGTGTATATTTTCAAAAGGATATTAATTCATTTACCACTGTGGTGAATCTTGTTATCATTTCTTGAAGTGATTCTCTGTTCTTTATCTTGAAGGCTCAGAGTCTACAAATTCTGAAGTTTCTAACTTGAGTAGTACCTTTATGCGCGTTTAGAAAGGTGTCAATCAGAGATGCATTTGAACTCGTCCGGTTCGAGTTCACATACAAGGACACATTTAGCTTTAGCATTCTTTCCTAGCATTTTGTAATCATCTTCTCCATACTGAGTCTTGGGTTTTGGAATATCTTTACCTTCACTATTCTTGATGGTAGGCATTACAGGGCCGTCAGTGATTTTGACCCATAGTTTATAGTTTTTATCCCGAATGAAGTCCTCTATTGTTGCCTTCCACCATGAGTAGTATTGTCCATTGAACAATGGTGCCCTATTGATGTGTTGTCCTTGCCCATGTCCAAGAAAAGGTGCAGAATTCATAGTGGTCTTACCTTGAGTTATTAGACTTTTATTAAGAAAACCTACTCTGATACCAATTGTTGGAATTATGACTTCCTTAATTCTTCTAAGGAACATGTACAAACTATCTGTTCTTTAATTAATTTGTAGTTCAAAGTAAGCAAGTTTGTAAATTAACAACCCAACAATTTTCAAATTCAAACGTTTATTAACTCAAAACTTCAAACTATAAAATGATTACAAACCTATGTAACCTAACACTCTGTTTGGATCATTGTTATCCATTGATTCATAATGTACTGTATTGTATTACACTGTACGGTAGATATAATGTTTGGCTAGACTATACTTTTTGCTGTTGTTTAATAATATTTTTATTGTTTGGTTTGACTGTATCGTACTGTATTGTAACTTATAAATTTGCTAAAATGTCCTTAATTATTCTAAATACTAAATTTATTAATAATTACTAATAAAATGACAATACTATCATGTATATTTTTTTATGTCATATGAAAAAAACATAAAATTATATCATCAATTATAATTATATTATCAAACATTATCATCACGTTTGTATCTAGATTGATTTAATAATACTTTTAAAATATCATATAAAGCAATATGTTGAAAGAGACAAAAGTATGAAAAAAGGGAAGAACGTATGCTTAAAGAAAAGAAGAAAGAGGAAGGACAAACAACCAAACCTAGTAGGAGACAAAGCAGCGTATTAGTTGTTAGGTAGGATGTTTGAGTGGGATTATATAATATAGGGTAAAGGGTAAAATAGTATTATGAAATATTAATTAAGTACATAATTGGAAAAAAAAAATTAAGTAACAACGAATGGGAACACACCAAATCGGTTTTTCCATAAAATGAGGGCTTTTATTGTTACGTAACAACGGAATTTAACAGTACAATACAATATATTTTAAGTAACAATCAAAAAAAATATTGTATGTATGGTAACAATACAATGGGTAACAATGATCCAAACAGAGTGTAAGAAATTATAAAGTCTAATTCCTAAACTCAAGAAAAAAAAACCCTAAGGTTTATGTCCCCCAAAGTTTACAAGTTACCCCAACCTTTTAGACCAACATATACTAAGAAATTTACAGTAAATAAAAACTCAGACCAACAAAATAAACTCTTCCATTTGATCCTACGCAGCACCTCAAATCTTCAATCAGAACTCTCTCAAAACTTGATTGTGTTATGCTTGTATCTCTCTATTGTAAGTGCGCAGATTTCTTTGGAGAAAACCCTACCCTTTTTATAGACCCAAGTTATTTCCTTCTTTGACTTTAACTCAATAACTTTGTAGTACTTCCTCCCCCTTGTAGGACTCAGAATCCCGTGTTAACTGGGTTTATTCTTTATGTGCTTCATCTTCCTTGTAGAACTTGGAATCATACGATTATTGCACAAATCATCACATGTCATCTACTGCGTGTAAGACTGTTTTATTCGTATAGAAATCAGCTCTGTATAGACTAATCAGCTTGAGAAACTTTTTCTTTGCAAGTGATACTTTTCTTTGTCAGTCTTCAAAATCATTCTCAACTCAACAGAATCATTCAGTTTTCTTTAACTACTACTTTTCAAATCAAAGTCTAATTTAAAGAAAAATCATCAAAAACACACTTGAAGTATCACTGTTTTCACAATTACGAGTTTCTTAATTGAACTATCAGGTGTTTGCTTTTTCTACCTACTATCACCAATTATGTATGCCACAAGGACATGTTTTATCACTCTTTGTCAATATTCCTATAGTATATCATGACTTAGCCTAGTAGATGTTGATGAATTTCAGTCCCAATGTTAGCATTTAAATTCAGACTCTAATACATATTAACTAAATACATTGCATGTTTAATTAAATCAGGTAATTCAGTCAAATTATTTACAGTTAGTTAGATTTAGAATTTCGCTTAACAAACTTATTTACAGAGATAAGAATTCAATTTTATGGGTACTTAATTTTAGAATAGTGATTTTAAATATTAATAATTGTGATCTAAACTTAATACACTATTTCAGCAAAAGCTACTGAATTTGGCCGCCCCATATGGGCTTCTAACTTTGCTTCTATATTGACAGCCAGTTAGATCGGGTGCCAATCACGTTGTGTGATAATCATATTTTAGTTTTTCGACCCCTGGTCCGTTTTTATGTTTGAAGTGTTTTTGTCATAAGTTTGTTGGATGTACTTGAAGTGGGATGAAAAACAATAAAACCTTTAAAAGACGGTGTTAAGCTCATATCGCAACAAATTGACTTAGTTAAGCCTTCATTTTCCCTAATTTTTCTCTTTTTGTTGTGACGGCAAATGCTTTTCTTCCTTTATATACACTCTAGTATTTTCAGTTGAGATATCAATTAGTACTAGTGAGCTGATAAATTTTGGATGTAATTGATCATGTTACTCTATGAAAGATTACCTTGTGATTTTGTTTTTTAGATATAGAAAAAATGTGAGCAGCTAACAATTGCTTTAGATAGTTTTTATTACTGAACTTATTTGGGATGAGTTGTCATATCAATTGTCAATAGATTTAGCTTGTTTTGGCGGCACTACCTTATATATTGTGCACAAGTAGTTGGATGTACATCTATTGAAAATGTTGTGAAGTTTCTTATGTATATTAATGCTTAAATTTGATAAAGGTGATAACCAAGTATACATTGATTGTCTTCTAGCATATACTTATTTGGCATTGCTCATCAAGAATGTCTTATATTCTTTATATGCAGGGTCGATTTCTCATCATCACACTAACAATGTCATTCATTGTGTTAGAAGGTAGTAGAATACGTGCTCTTCACGTGTTACTATCTAGGCCAGATCATAGTGTTTTCGGTGGTTATGTTTTTGGAATGCTCACAGCTGCTACTCCAGTAGAGGTGTTGTACCTCTAACTATCTCTTTCCTTGGGTTCATTTTCTTTTCTTTTGCATTTGGATTGACTAGTAGTGCATGGCTCGAAATTCAGTGGATAATGGTCCCACTCCTATATTGTTCACTTAAGTAGAAGGCCTTTGTTTGTGATAGGATTTAAACTTTGAACCTTGTTGTGTGCATACCTTGCACATCACATGCTACTCTCTTATCACTATATCAAAGCCTTGGGATGTATTTATCCTTATGTTTGACTGCATATTATATACTACCAGGTGGTTTTGAGGTTCATTCCCGAAGATGAAGAGCCCTAGTCTAAGGATTATGATGACGCTCCCAAGGGTTATGGTGATGCTCCCATGCTGATAACATAAAATGAAAAAAAGTACAAGCCTTTTCGAATGACTTTATATAAATATCGGTAAAGGTTTTAAATACTCAAATTCAACTAAAATTGTAGCTAGCTTGGAACAAATTGTTACAAACTATTGCATGCCATGGAAAAACAAGCAACGTATTAGGCTGCTGTCTATTACTTTATCTTCTTATGATGGATTGTGTGATATCACTGAGCTGGATAATTTTATCTTCTTTCAGTATCTTATGATAGATTGTGTGATATTAGTTAATTGTCATTTGATCTAATGTCGCTATAGGCTTTAAAGACATGTACAAAAAGTGTTTTTAGCGACAATATTAAGAAATAATAAAAATACAAAAAAGTCATGATGCCTATTATATGGTGTGATGATCAATAATATTTTTACTTATTTGTTTAATTAGGGAGATATATTTAGTTTGTCAACTTATTCCACATCCATAGATACACCCCACCTTCATTCAAGTTAAGATTTCTCAAAGCATCTCATCTATGCCTAGTGTGCCAGCAGTGTTCATTGGGAAAGAATTAGTTATACTTTCTTATAACGGCTAATGCATCTTGGGTATGACACTATTATTTATACTTTCTGTATTTGTAAACTGATTTTTAGTAATAATATAAACAAACACCTTTATGTTATACATATTTTGTGCTTTTTTTCTTCTTGTGTAGTGTGCTTTTCTAGTCTCAAATTATTACAAATTACAAGAAAGTAATTAATTAACGATAAATATGTAATATAGGTATTATTTTGTATAAACATGTGTTCAAGAGTACTATTTTCTTTATGATTTAGATTGAAAATTTTTAACCATCTAACCATACAATATCTGCAGTATTCCTTTAACCCAACAAGCAACTTGTTTCCAGCTACACGAGACAACGTGCCATATAGTAGTTTTTTTTTAATTAATCACATCAACCATGATATATATACTCTCGTGAAGGTGTTTGAGGATTTGACATTGGCCCCTACCTTATATATTTATGTAATGATTAAACTTGTGGGGGATATAAACTAAAAGCTCCAAGGAATTAAGGAGCTCATAGCTTACACACATAGGATGTGTGTTTACTTGTGCACACCTTAAGTTGGAGGGCATATATATTGTATTATGCCTAACTTTCATTATATTGTATCATTAAATCCATTGTTAGATAACGACAAAAAGTTTCCACATTGTGTAATGATTGACTTGGTGTAATTGAGTTGTTACCTTTTTTTTGTCATTTTTTTTTTACTTATTATGTAATTCTATTTTATTCTTTATCCTATATACCTTTATAAAGTAGCACTACCCCGTGTTTACTTTCCTTGTTTAGCCTTCAAATTATTAATGTGTGATATTACATAATGATGGAAAATGATATTATCTATCTAAATGTTATATTCATTAAAACAATATAATATGCATGATACAATGACACACAATACAATATGATACATTATAGAACAACCATTTAAACAAAGTGTTAATGACACTTTGGGCCATTTTTTTTTATTGAAATGTAAGTAGGGGATTTGATTTTATAACTTACCAATTTGAGGGGTAAAAATTAAATATCATCCCAAAATAGAAGCGCTTTGATAAAAAAATTTGAAAGTTTTAAGACAGATTTAGAAAATATGATTCAAAATATATGGTCAAACTCTAGCTTAAATATAAAATCCAAACTCTCACCTCTGATTGGTTCATGTGTGTCATCAATGTTATCAAATATGTTTTGTGAACAGGTTTATGTGATTAACCAAGACATGTCATTTTAAATACTTGACAACTTTTGATTGGTCATTATTTTGAACGAGGATTACCATCTTATTTGAATACGTGACACCATTTTGTTGGTCTTGAATTTAACTTGGATGACATGTTTTATATTGATATGTGACATAAATTTGGACCTCAAGATGGAATGAATCTTGAATTTGAATCTAATAAATGAACTTATTTGATTGTGTAGTACAAATTACTTGTTCAATCCAAATGAACATGAATTTAATTCAATTTGTTTTATGAATTTAATTAAAATTTATGTGTCTACATACATATATAAAATAACATATTATAATTTCCTTCTTTTAATCTTTTTGGTTAAGCATGGATTTCATATTAGAAAATTAAAAAGTGTTAAAGTACAAAAGTAGATGGGGCATCCCCCATATATGAATGTTCCGCCGTGGTATGACCTTGAGTTAAGATTTTGCAAAACAAGATGCTCCTAGAAAAAGAAGTTTTTTTTGTAGTGCTTGTTTCACACACAGTGGAGGGACTTCCCAAAAAGTAGGAGCATTGTGGGTCCCATTGGCTGCTCCCTCCTTAGCTAGTGCATCCGTTACCATATTCTGCTCCTTGTACACTTGCGTCGGGTTGAGACTCCTAGCTGCTCCATCAATGATCTGCCTTCAAGGATCATGTTAGCACAAGGAAGATGACCTTTATTTTATTTTTTTTAAAATCACCAAAGGTGGCAATTAGGCATTACCTAATCTATCTATTAATATTAGCAAGGATACAAAATTGGTGTGTTGAATTTTTGTCCAAACCACCTTGAGAAATAAGATGGATGTTCAATTCATCCATGTACAAAAAAGGTCTCAATACAGTGGTACATGGGATTGGTCATGAGAGTATGGTAACCTTTAGGGTGAATAGATACAAAGTGTAAAATACGCAGATCCCATGGCCCAAAAAAACAAAAGAAATTAATCATTATCAAAAGTGAAGGACTTCCTTTGTGCTCGAAATCTGAAATGTGGTGTTCCTTAATTTCATTCTTCAATCAGTTTTTCATTTCATTGGGAAGAGTCAAATTCTGCGTGAATAAGGAATATTTCCTTTGTTTTTCATCCATATTAGCAAGGTACTCTGCCAAGCTATTTAATTCTCTATTGCAATGCCGAAACTTATGATTATCATTCCTCTTCAGAGAATTAATCTGGCCAGTAAAATAATGATATGACAGTGGACATTGGAATGGTTGTTGATCATGTTAATAATGATCATGGAGTCAGATTCTATGTCACATTCGTGTATCCATTAGTGATGAACAATTTCATTCCCTGAAGTATAACGTTGGATTAAGAAACATTATTAGTACAGTCTCCATAGTAGTATGAGTAAGCCATGATCAAAAGACCATTCTCATCCCTAAGAATGCCTCCTCACCTGCACTATCTGGGTTTCCTTTGCTGCATCCGTCAGTGTTCAATTTGAATCTACCTTGACTTGGTTTACTCCACCTTAGACATTTGATGTTAATCATGGTTTGAGTTTTTCAATTTGTATTATAGTGTTGCTCCATTGTTGATTGTAACATACTTTTGGCAACTGACAAATGAGCAACATTCTGATCTAACGAAAATCTTGTGAGAGACATGTTTTTGCCAAGTTCTGGCAGCAGTAAGAGTAGTAATATTACTACTTCACATACTTGCCATGTAGATTTAGTGGTGAAAAAGACATTTTGATTTGGAGTCCACTTATGTATTTCATTATTGTGTCTTATAATGTCAATGGTAGAAATTTGGCTAACAAAATATGTAGGCAGAACACAATTAAGCTTAGCAAAACTCCAACCATCATTAGTGATAAAATCAAGCATCTAGACCTTTTTGGAATGGTAAGTGTCAGGAAAATGATGAGCAGTAGGTCCTAAGCCAATACAGTTATCCCACCAAAAAGATACATTACCATTACCAATTTTCTAGAAAATATGTTTTTCACAAAGGTTCTTGAGTCGACACATGTGGAACCCGTATTTAGCTCTAGGGGAGTTAGTTTTTTCCGTCTTGCAAGTTGGAGGCCATGGAGGATAGCATGAAGTTCTACCTAGATGGCGTCAATATGTGCGAGTTTATTCCTAAAGTTCCATAGTCATTTCTTCTTTTTATCTGACGTAACTGTAACTAAAAATTGTAGCATGCATAATGGTTTATATTTTCAAAATATATTTTTAATTATCAACCTCAATATTTGATTGTTAATGTTTGGCTTGCTAAGGCCAAAGTTCAATTGCGTTTCTCGAAAGTTATTTTTTAAAATGGCCAATGATTGGATCCATTTGATAATTTGTTCTTTTAAACTAGAGCATTAAGGACTGATCATGAGATGAATAAAAAGGAAGCTTCTTTGTATATCATGTTTTGATTTCTTCTAAGCCATTTTTTTATTGTTGTTTATTCCTTTTTGTTTAATATTTATGTTTTTTAATATTCAACTATTAGTAGTAGATTAATTTGAAATTCAACAAGATCTTCTATGTTTATATATTTTATAAAAATCTAATATTCAAATTTTAGAAGAGATTAGTATATTTAATTTTTAATGTCGCGTAGAAAGCGGACATGTTTACTAGTTAGACATAAAAATTAAACTCATTTATAATAATCTCATGCGATAACCTAAACATATCAATGTTCTATTACTCTTAATTTTCGTATGACTATATTTTTGAAGAACAAAAAGTAGGGGCAAAAATTAAATCACTACTATAGGGGACTATTTGTGCAAAACATTTAAAAAATTTATATTTAGAAAATCTAATTCAAAAATTTGGTCAAACTGTAACTTAAACACTAAAATTAAATCATAAAATCCTACATTTCACAAAACTTTCTTCCTCTCTCAAAAAAATTCTTTAGTACTACAACAGCGAAAATAAATTTTCTCTCCTATGGATTTCCGAAAGTCTTCTGCTGATGTTAACACCGCTCAAATTTCGTTGAATCATGAAGAAAACTTTGGTATCTATGTCTTCATTGTTTCTTCTAATTTGAGAAAGATTTAGCTTACATACATTATTTATATAATTTTTTAAAACTTTATTACTGTAGTTAGTGATTGTTGGGTTTTCTTGATAGTTGTTAGGTGTAGTTGGTACAAAGTTAATCCATGTGAACATTGGGGAGGTAAAATATATTTTTCTTATTAATCTTTAGCATAAAGTATGTTTTTTTCATGGCATGATTTATAAATTTTAGATTAACCTGTAAGGTATTCTGTTGTTTTGCAACAAGCTTGAGTTTTGAATTTCATATGGGAGAAAAAGGAAGAAATTAATTTACTTCTACATTTGTTTTTTGTTGGCTTCCTTATTATGTATTTTGGGTTGATACATCAATAATTAATTGATGGACAAGTACTTAAGGATGAACTAAAAGACCCAAACAACAAAGATTAATTGACTCTAATGAAAAAATAAACTTATGCTTTTGATAAGTTACTTTTTTTTGTGTTTCATGAGATAAACAATGCATTGTCATCAATTCATTTGACACATCAGAGTTTTATTTGTGTGTTTTGTCCAATCATCACTAATTTTTTTCCTTTTATTTGTATAGGCTAGATCCTGACCGTTCTATCATAAAGTCTCCGTCTAGTGCATTCAATTCTTGTTTTTCCTTGGCCTTGAAACTTATGATGTTTTTCATCTCAAATATTTTAATGAATTACTTGGAGAATTTGAAGTTACGGAAGAAGGTGAATAACTTGTGTAGATTGGTGAACAAAAAGCAATGAATAATGAGAGAATTATTGTGGGGCTCATAGCTTTATTTCTCATAATATAAAAGTCTAATGTAACTAAAAAATAATATTTGTATCATACCCATAATCAAACTTCTTTTTTTTAAAATTTTTTGAATTGAATTTCCTATCTTGTGAATTTTTTTTTGACTTTACTAAATGATACAGACCTATTATCTATTACGCACGCAGGACATTGTATTTAAGATAATGGATTTCTCACATCAAGAAGAAATGAAAATTTCTATTCAATCTGTAACTAGAAAAGTATGTAGTGTCACTCTCCAAGAGTCTGCAATGGGTGGTGACATTGTGACACATGAGGTGTGTATAAGTTTTAGCTTAAACACACTTACCTATGCTTGATTAGTTTATAACTCTATGTATATGTTGTTATCTTCATACTAGATTTATTGGTTATGTGACGGATAAATTTGAATTTTTTACATTTATTTAGATGTATATTGACGTAACAATTGTTTTTGACTTAAGAGAAAAAGACCGGCAGAGTATATCCTTTTAGATGTACTCCCTCTAGCCCATTTGTGTCTATTACCTTTTAAAGAATTATTTATTTTTTCTTTAACTTCTACTTTTCAAATCAAAGTCGGATTTAAAGATAAATCATCAAAAACACACTTGAAGTATCATTGTTTTTACGATTATGAGTTTTTTAGTTGAACTATCAAGTGTTTACCTTTTCTATCTACTATCACCAATTATTTATGCCACAAGGACATGTTTTATCACTCTTTGTTAATATTCTTATAGTATATCATGACTTAGCCTAGTAGATGTTGATGAATTGCAGTCTCAATGTTAGTATTTACATTCAGACTCCAATGATTACATATTAGCTAAATACATTGCATGTTTAATTAAATTAGGTAGTTTAGTCAAATTATTTACAGTTAGTTAGATTTAGGATTTCGCTCAATGAACGCATTTGCAGAGATAAGATTTCAACTTCATAGGTACTTAATTTTAGAATAGTGATTTTATATATTAATAATTGTGATCTAAACTTAATAAACTATTTCTGCAAAAGCTACTAAATTTGACCGACCCCAGATGGGCTTCTAGCTCCGCTTCTATATTGACAGTCAGTTAGAGTCAGATGCCAATCACGTCGTGTGAAAATCTTATTTTAGTTTTTCGACCCTAGTCTTTTTTTATGTTTGAAGTGTTTTTTTCACAAGTGTATTGAATGTACTTGAAGTGGAATGAAATACAATAAACACTTTAACAGACGGTGTTAAGCCCATAGCAACAAATTGACTTAGTTGAGACTTCATTTTCTCTAATTTTTCACTTTCTGTTGTGATGACAAATACTTTTCTTCCTTTATATGAACCTAGTATTTTCATTTGAGATATCAATTAGTAGTAGGTAGCTGATAAATTTTGGGTGTAATTGATCATCTTGCTCTATGAAGGATTACCTTGGGATTTTGTTTTTTAGACATGGAAAAAATGTGAGCAGCTAACAATTGCTTTAAGTAGTTTTTATTACTGAACTTACTTGGAACGAGTTGTCATATCAATTGTCAATTGATTTTGCTTGTTTTGGTGGCTCTACCTTATATATTGTGCACAAGTAATCGGAGGTGCATCTATTAAAAATGTTGTGAAGTTTCATATGTATATTAATGCTTAAATTTGATCAAGGTGATAACCGAGTATATACGTTGATTGTCTTCTAGCATACTTCTTTGGCCTTGCTCATCAAGCATATCTTTTATTCTTTATACACAAGGTTGATTTTATTGGAAATCTTACAGAAAATACTTCATCACGAACATTGTAAGGAATTATTTAAAGCTTGATGAGGCGTGTCAAAGACACTGTCCTTAAGTATATTTTACCCGGTGTAGGTGTATGCTCCAGGATTCAACAAGCTCTTTTAGTATATAACTAGGAGCCAGAAACTAACAAAGATTTAAAGAACAAAACCCAGCACGCCAATAGAATATAGGAGGAAAGATTTACTCTCAGAGATGTATATTGTTCACTCCTCATTGTGATAGAGGAAGACCACATTTATATGTCAATTCCACAAGGCTAATAAGCCTCCAACGGTCATATGTAAATAACGGCTTAATGATTAATGGGAGAATTAATTAAGATAATGAAAGGGTATGATATAGTTGGCAATTTGAGAATAGTACCAGCTAATTTATTGCAATGAGACCAAGTCAAAACCATTAAATGGTAAGATAATTCTCTCAAATACTTATGGTAGAAATATGTTAAATAACATACTAATTAATAAGGAATGAAGGAAAAAACCTTAGACAATAATATAAACAAGTCTTTTTGAGATACTTGAATTATTTTTCCAACAGATTTCTCATCATCTCATTATCAATGTCATTCATGGTGTCAGATAGTAGAACATGTGGTCTTCACGTGTTACTATCTAGGCCAGATCACAGTGTTTTCGGCTGTTACGTTGTTGGAATCCTCATAGTTGCTACTCCAATAGAGGTGTTGTTCTAACTATCTCTGTCCTAATTGGGTTCATGTTCTTTTCTTCTGCGTTTGGATTGACTAGTAGTGCATGACTTGAAATTCAGTGGATAATGGTCCCACCCCTTTGTTGTTCACTAAAGTAGAAGGTTTTTGTTTGTGATTGGATTCAAACTTTGAACCTTGTTTTGTGCATAACTTTCACATCACATGGTGCTCTCTTTTCACTATATTAAAACCTAGGGATGTACTTACCCTTATGTGTGAGTGCATATTGTGTACTTGCTAATGATTTTCAATTCACTACCAGGTGGTTGTGAGTATGCTTCATTCTGGAAAAGGAAGAGCCTGAGTCTGAGGGTTATGATGACAACGTTCCCAAGGGTATCCGACTTGTTGATTCCCCAGCAACTGAGAAGGCCATTGTTCGAATGACTTTTTTTTAACCACAATAATTAAATATTGTTTGAACTTTGACAATTGAGCAACTAAATTTAGTTAGGTTAGGTATTATTAGGTGCAGACATGTAATATATTAGTATGTAATTACCGGATTCATTTTTATAGACGTTCTTGGCCTATGTTCACTTTAATGTTTTTTAATATTTTCAACCGTTAATTTTATTTATCCACTACTTTTATTAGTATTGGTAATTCTATAATCACGAAAAAAATTAGCTCATACATGAATACTTTGACCTATATGCTTATGTTAATGATTATTACAAAAAAAATTTAGATGTGGCCAAAATCTCATTGCCTCTATTGTAGATGGACATTAAGAATTTTTAAATTTTATGTGTATTTTTGGGAAAATGGTTATTGTGGTTTTCAATATACCCATTACTCGCCAGAATAATTTTTACACTTTAACATTATATTTACTTGTTGTAATAGGTAACTTGCCTTATTTTTAAGATTTCAAATCTTACACTTTAAGTACAGAAGGAGGCAGGTAATCTCAGGACGCCATGTGCTAACCCTCGCCTCCGGAACAGACTGCAGCAGGCTCGAACTCAACTCTTATAGCTGGTGCTTGGACCTACATCACGAACACAGATACAGAGTGTAGCATGAGTACCAACACAACAGGTACCCAGTAGGCATCATAGGCCGACTAAGCAAGAAAGGTAAAAACGGACTGAAGGGATAGAATCTACAGTAACAAAGGTTAAAGGAAATAAGCACGAAACTAGCTGACAACAAATCTAAGAATACCTAATTAAACCTAATTGGGCCCTCCATAAGACCCAGAAGGTACACTCAAGCATAGACAAACAAAACCCGAACGGACCCCCATAAGCCCGACAGGTACACAGAGAAGCTAACTCTACGGCAACGAAGTAAAAATCCAACTACCAACCGAAATCACCAACCAACTAAACCGAAATAAGCAGTCAACTCAACCCAATCAACGGTCTGACTTCCTCATTGGGCTGCGCAGCCGATAGTAATTCCAGGGGGCCCTGCCCTACCCAGTAGAGTGCACAGAGGCATAATAACTCCTTCTGAGGCCCTAATATCAAATCACCAAATCAGCTAACACTCCCAGGGCCCTGCCCAGCCAGCTAACACTCCTGGGGCCCTGCCCAGCAAGATAACACTCGTAGGGGCCCTGCCCCAGCTAGATAGCAACTCCCGAGGGCCCTACCCAGTCAAATAACACTCCCGAGGGCCCTACCCTAGCCAATAGAACATGTAAGGCGTATCAACTCCGTAGAGGATTTCTAATTCCAAGCCATCATGGATCGCCGTCAACCACCAACCACATCACCACAGAACCGACCTCTAGACACCCAAACCCAAGAAAATGCCACACCTCCGACAACGCATCGGCACCACAACAATGGGGAGAGAAGCCTGAAGATCACAACAATACAAAGCCAACCTAGGCTCATGCTATCAGACCCAAGTCTTTTATTCCGGTTACAAAGACCTAGTCCATCCAAATCGACGTCGGATACATACCAAAGTCAAACAGGTGCATGGGTCTAAGGCAAAACTAGTCTAACATAGACTAAGGCAAGAAACATGCCCCAACATAAATAAACAATCAACCAGATAAACCACATGCATCAACACACAAACCACCCCTCTGGTAGCATGATACTACCCCCAAAACAACCCGAAAATCAAGCCTAAAACAAGATTTCTAAGAAGAAGAGAAGAAGTACTACTACCCCACCCCAGATTCACACAAATCAGCATGCATTTTCACAATCAAGCTCAATCTAAAAGAAGGGAAGTCGTAACCTACCAGAAGGCCGACCGCGTGCTCTCCAAAGCACTCCACCGGAGCTTTTTCCTTCTAAACGGCCTCAGAATTCTGCCACTCTATCAGAAATAGAATCACAGCATCAGGACTATCGTTTAGACATTAAAAACATCAAAATCAGAGACGGACCAATTTAGGAGTTAAAATAAAAAATGTGGGACCCACTTCAAAAATCTCGAAATTGACTCTGTGAAAAGGTCCTAAACCTTCCCCTGAACTTATATTCCAAAACAGCACACAATTCAGGGTTCAGAATAGCCGACAACTTAAAGAGACAAAACATGCAAAACTTTACAAAACAAGCCTAAGGCATCCACTTATGCCTCATATTCACTGAAATCGGAGCTCACCCAACACTATCCAAACCAACACCTAGAAAGCCTACGCAATTCTGAACACCTTGGACTTTGTGTAATGACCCTCCAGGTAATTTATGTGTTAATGCCTTCTTTCCGTCGTTTAGAGCTTTCCTGTAGCGACCCCAAGTCATTTATGACTTGCTGGCACTAATTGTTTGATCGCCTGGTCGTTCGTTTGGGTTTTATGCCCATATTTCTGTTTTGGAGTTTTTGAACGTTGAAAAGGTGACTTTGGTCATAACTTCAGGTAAACAACCTCAGATGAGAATTCTGACGGTTCCATCAGCTCCGAAAAGGTAAAATTATGCTAGAAGCATGGTTCGCATGAGTCCAGGGTTTCCGGTGTGAATTTGAGGCCGATTAGCTCTTTAGCCTTTGGAAATTGGACTAAGGTTGACTTTGGTCAACTTTCTCAGAAAATGCACTCGAATGAAACTTTCGACAGCGCGGTTAGTTCCGAAATGCCGAGTTTGCTCTAGAACGACCTTTCGAGAATTACCAGGAGCTTCCATTCAAAATCTGAGGCCCTTGGTAGAATTTGACAAAAATGGACTACTGGGTGTGGGACCCATTTTGTTTTGTCGAAACGACCTCATATGGAAATTTTGACTGCGCCATTGAGTCTGGAATGTCGAATTTAGTGGGGTAGCATATCTGATTTATTTTCGTCAGGTCCCGAACTAATTTCGAGGGTCCGTTCGGAGACTTTGAAAAATAGCAAAAATCTGGTTGCTGGTGCAGACCTTTAGCGACCAGAATTTAGACTTTTAGCGACCAGAAATTGTCTTTAGCGACCAGTTTCGGGTTTTATAACCCAGAAGTTTCAGCTTTCAGCCCTCGTTTTCAAATGACGATTTCTCTCTCATCCGAGCTCCGATTTGAGTGATTCGAAGTCCTGTATGATCGTGGAGATTGTGGATACACGTGGAGTGATCGAAATGTGTTGGTGAACTCTCGTTTGTGGTGAATTTCAGCTCGAAATTGCTGCCCATCAGGTGATTAGTTTATGATTTCTTCTTCATTTTAGAACTTGGATATCTCGAGTTCTAGAGCTCCATTTTTGGTGATTCAAAGTCCCAAGTGTTCGAGCTTTCATTGGCTTCTAGATTTGAGGTTGGGGTTCATTGGGTGCACCTCGTTCTACGTGAAATTGGAGGCAAACCCCCTTATTTGGCCTATTTTTGTTAGTTTTAGATTTGTTATTGTTTGGTTGATTGGGAGCGGATCCGACCCCTATTTGATAAACTAGTTTAGGATTAGTGTTGGGGGAAGGATTTGGGACCTTTGCCCGATTTTGACCCAAAAATTGGTCTATCTCAAAATTTGATGATTTTGGTGTCTAAACGACCGTTTTGACGTTGTGATTCTATTTTTGATAACGTGGCAGTAGTCTGAGGCCGTTCGGAAAGGGAAAGCTTGAGTTGAGTGACTTGGAGCGCGCATGAACGGTTATTTGGTAGGTTACGGCTTCCTTTCCTTTTAGACTGAGATTGAATGTGTAAATACTTTCAGATGACTGTGAATCTGGGGTGGTTAGCTAGGACAGTGATCATATTCCCGATTTGCCCCAGTATTGTTTATTGGTTGATTTGGATTAGTATCATGTTATAGGTTGGGTTGTTGACTTGATTTGTTGTATATACTGTTGTGGGGTATTTGTTGGTGATTATTTGATGTTGCATGAGCGGGTATGAGAACTGTGTTTGTGATTTGCTGCTTATTGAGATTGTGCCTTAGAATAGTCTGTTGTGATGATGACTTAGTCCCACGTACCCTATTGACTTGAGTATGTATCCGACGGCGATTCAGATGGCCAAGATCCTTGTAGAATGATATAGCAGATTTGAGTCTGATACTGTGAGCCTTTGTATAGGCATTCCCATGGCTCCCATACCTTCCAAGTCTTTCCCCTCTATTTTCTGAGATCGTGGGACGCTTCCGGAAGACGTTGCGTTGAGGCGATTGACGGATGAATGGTGTTAGGCTGGGAGCCTTCGTTTGATGTGCTTGTGAGCGGCGGCCCGTGATGGTTAGACTTACGATGCGATGTTCGTAGTGGCTTTATCTTGTTTGAGGTTGTTAGCTCTAGTACGAGACTAAGGTTATGCGGTTCACGTTTGATTTTTCTAGTGCTAGGCTGATGGGGGTAGGCTATCCGCTCCGGTCCGTGACTGATGTTATACAATTGCAACTAGTTATTTCCAGCGCGCATCCGTGGAGCGTGAGCTACTAGTCCCAGCCCGTGTTTTGACGTTACTAGGACAGAATTGGTATTTCCAATGATTGGATTATTGAGCGTGGATTGATTAGCTCCCGTCCGAGACTGACATTCCCGGTGCATTTCCAACTCGAGATCGTAGAGCGAGAGGTATTATTCAAGTCCGAGACTGACGTTTCCAATTAGAGTCTGGTATTTCTAGCTTATGACTGATGATTTGGGCTGGGCCCATGTGTTGATGGTCGAGCGGGGCTCGGATATGGTTTATGATCGAGCTGGGCTCGAAGGTTGATTTTGATTGAGCTGGGCTCAGGTATTTGTTGTGATTGGGCTGGGCCCAAACGATGGTTTCAGGGTCTGGGACCCTTGGTTCGAGGTGTATGGAATCGGTATTACTTCGCTTCTTTAGTTAGCTCTTCTGTGTACCTGTCGGGTATATGGGGGTCTGTTCAGGTTTTTATTTAAACTTGCGCACGAGTGTGCCCAACGGGTCTTATGGGGGCCCAGCTGGGTTTACTTAGCTTGTTATTTTCGGTGGGGGGCCAGCTGGGTTGAGTTAGCTTGTTCTTTTTGTTGGTTATCGTTGTTCGGTTTTCGTTATGTTGACCTCTATTGCTATTGTTGTTGATTCTAGCTTGTCTGCCTTTGTTTATCTTTCTTGCTCAGTCGGCCTATGATGCCTACTGGGTATCTGTGGTTTTGGTACTCATACTACACTCTGCATCTATTTTCATGATGCAGGTCCGAGCACTAGTTATCAGCGTTGAGATCAGGCCAGGAGCTGGCAGTTCGGGAGACTAGAATGAGCACTTGGCGTTTTGGGATCAGTAGTTTCCTTCTGTTTATATATTTTGGCTTGTGTTTTATTTTTGAGACAGTTGTTTCAGTGGTCCACTTTCGGGACTTGTACTCTTTTTAGTTGTTCTGTATCGTGACTTCCAGATTTTGGGAGGTATTATATATATATATTTTGGTCGTGTTCCAATTTTCCTTATATGTTCTATTGTATGACTCCGCTTAGATTTTGGTTAGTTTCCACTCTTAGTCCCGTTACTGTTAAGTTTCGGTATAGAGTTTGGGTGGCCTATAGGAGGGTCGTTGGCTCTATCATGACCTGAGAAATTGGGTCGTAACAAATTGGTATCAGAGCCTAGGTTTGTTGGTCTCACGTATACAGAACTAGCTTCTAGTAGAGTCCTGCGGTTCTGTGCGGAGACGTTCGTAACTTATCTCCGGAGGCTATAGGATGTTCTTAGGATGTTTTCTTGCCTTGTATCTTTTCGTGCGTTGTTAGTCAGTTGGTTTCTTGAAATCTTACTTGTTCCACTCTGTTACAGTGATGGCTCGTACGCGTAGAGGATGTAATACTGCGGCGCCAGGCCGAGGTCGAGGGAGGATTCCAGAGCCCGAGCCAGAGCCTCCAGCGGAGCAGATTCCACCTCAGCCAGTGGGGCAGGGACCAGCCCAGCCACCACCAGTTCCAGCTGTTACGCCAGAAGTCCAGGGGTGCTTGTCCAGTTGTTAGTGGCTATTACGGGTATGCAGTAGCAGTAGCCAGCTCCAGCACCAGTTCTAGAGCCTGTTCAGGCTCAACAGGACCAGCCTGCGGTAGCAGCACCTGAGGTTGTTCAGCCGCCAGCACCAGCTGTGGTTCATCCAGACTCGTTGGACAAGGTCATGCCTCTTCGAGAGCAGAAGATGCTTAAGGTGTTTCTCAGATTTGCACCACCGAGATTCTTAGGGGTTGAGGGAGAGGATGCTCACGAGTTCTTGACTACATGCCATGAGCGGTTGCAAACTTTGGGTTTGGTGGAGTCCAGAGGAGCAGACTTCACAGCTTACCAGTTGGACGGACCAGCTAGACAGTAGTGGCGTTCGTTTATTGGGACTAGGCCAGTTGATTCTCCACCGGTGTCATGGGAGAAATTTGCTGAAGCTTTTCTTGCAAGGTTCATTCCACGGAGTGTGAGGGACCGCCTCTGTGATGAGTTCTCAAGATTGGAATTGGGCTTCATGACTGTATCTGAGTACGAGGCCCGATTTTTGGAGTTTTCTCGTCATGCTACTATGATCCTGCCCACAGAGGAGGAGAGAGTCTGATGCTTCGTGAGACTGCAGTTGAGGATTGAGTCTCAGTCACTGTTGGTAGCGGGTTGTTCATTTTTGGAGGTGCTGAACCATGCCTATACTATTGGGCACCTCGTCGCGAGGCTCAAGAGGGTAGCAACAAGAGGTTCAGGCATGATAGCAGGGCCAGTGGATCCCGTCGCAGAACAAGGGTTGCTCGAGAATAGGTTACTCACGGGTTCCAGCCAGGGCAGTCCAGCCGCCCATTTCAGGCAGCATTGCAGACTTCTGATAGTGACCAGTTCAGCCATAGCGGTTCTAATGCCGGTCCGAGTCAGGGCCGACGTGGGTTTTATCCAGGTTCATCGAGTTGGGGTGGCCGACCTCCAGCAGCTAGCAGGTCTTCTCAGGGTTGTTTCACTTGTGGGGAACTGGGACATTGGGCCAGGGAGTGCCCTTCTTCTTCGAGAACGGCTTTACCAGCACCACAGGCAGCTAGGCCGGTATCAGCAGTGGCACCTCCAGCCAGAGGAGGGGGTCAGCATCAGGGGGCTCAAGGAGGACCCAGGGGAGGCAGGAGTGGTGGTAGAGTTGATGCGATAGGTAGAGGCACCAAGGGCCACCTTTATGCAGCTCCAGCTAGAGCATAGGCTGAGGCGTCTGATGGCGTGATCACATGTACGATTCTTTTATGCCATCAGCCCACTTCAGCATTAATTGATCCAGGTTCTACCTATTCATATATGTCTGATTATTATGTGCCTGAATTAGAAGTGAGTCCTGAGCCCTTATCTGTGCCCTTACGTGTTTCGAGCCCAGTAGGGGATTCTTTAGTAGTGGATCAGGTGTGTAGATCCTGTGTGGTGGCTATTAGAGGGCAGGACACTCCAGTCGATCTTATTGTGCTGTGTATGGTAGACTTTGATGTGATCCATGGTATGGATTGGTTGTCCTCTCATCGGGCTGTCTTGGACTTTTATGCCAAGACCGTGACTTTAGCCCTTCCCGGTATCCCACCGGTGGTGTGGCAGGGCTCTTGTAGTCGCACACCGGTTAGGTTGATTTCTTGTATGCGAGCTCAGAGGTTGGTAGACAGCGGGTGTTTGGCATACTTGGCATATGTTAGAGACGGGAGTAGGGAGGACCATACAGTTGATTCAGTACTTATTGTTCGAGAGTTCATAGATGTATTTCCTACTGATCTCCCTGGCCTACCCCCAGATCGGGGCATTGATTTTGGCATAGACTTGGAGCCGGGTACTTATCCCATTTCTATCCCCCCGTACCGGATGGCACCTGCATAGCACAAGGAGCTTAGTGATCAACTCCAGGAATTATTGAGTAGAGGGTTCATTAGACCCAGTGTGTCACCTTGGGGAGCCCCAGTCCTATTTATGATGAAAAAGGATGGCTCCATACGGATGTGCATCAACTACAGGCAGCTGAATAAGGTGACGCTGAAGCACCGTTATCCTATACCTCGTATAGATGACTTATTTGATTAGCTTCAGGGAGCAATAGTGTTTTCGAAGATAGACCTGAGGTCCGATTATCATCAGTTGAGGATCCGAGCAGAGGATATCCTTATGACAGATTTTAGGAATCGATATGGCCATTATGAGTTCCTGGTTATGTCTTTTGGGTTGACTAATGCCCCTGCAACATTTATGGATCTGATGACTCGAGTGTTCATGCAGTACTTAGACTCCTTCGTTATTTTCTTCATCGATGACATCTTGGTATACTTGCGGAGCCACGGTGATCATGGGCAGCACTTGAGGACAGTGCTCCAGACTTTGAGAGACCATAGGCTTTATGCCAAGTTTTTAAAGTGCGAGTTTTGGTTGGAGTCTATAGCATTCATAGGACACGTGGTGTCCAAGGATGGCATTATGGTTGATCCGATGAAGATTGAGGCTATCCATGGTTGGGCTAGGCCCACTTCTATGACTGAGATTCGGAGCTTCGTCGGACTAGTGGGGTAGTACAGACGCTTTGTTGAGGGTTTCTCCATATTAGCAGCACCTTTGACGCGGTTGACTCGCCAGGATGTTCCATTTGTGTGGTCGGAAGAGTGTGAGAGGAGCTTTCTGAGATTTAAGGAGTTGCTTACTACCGCTCCTATCTTGACTCTTCCAGTTGAGGGCGAGGGCTTCACGGTCTACTGTGACGCATCCGATGTTTGTTTGGGTTGTGTTCTTATGCAGCAGGGCCGAGTTATTGCATATGCATCGAGGCAACTTAAGTTGTATGAGCGCAACTACCCCACTCATGACTTGGAGTTAGCGGCGGTAGTTTTCGTGTTTAAGATTTTGAGGCACTACCTGTATGGATTCCATTGCGAGATTTACACTAATCATAGGAGTCTCTAGTACATCATGACTCAGATGGACCTTAATTCAAGGAAG
The DNA here is from genome assembly GCA_018342035.1 of Solanum appendiculatum. Lineage (NCBI taxonomy): Eukaryota > Viridiplantae > Streptophyta > Magnoliopsida > Solanales > Solanaceae > Solanum > Solanum appendiculatum. The sequence continues at coordinate 23,419 of JAGDQO010001101.1, forward strand.
CGTCGATGGATTGAACTCCTGAAGGACCATGACTTGTCTATTCTCTACCATCTGGGCAAGGCGAACATAGTAGCGGATGCATTGAGTCGGAAGGCGGTGAGTATGGGTAGTCTAGCCTTCCTTTCTGTTGCGCAGCGACCCCTAGCTTTGGACATTCAGTCCTTAGCCAATCAAATATTAGACTGGATGTTTCAGATTCAAGCAGAGTATTAGCTTATGTTGGGGTTCAATCGTCTCTACTTGATCAAATCTGCAGTCGTCAGTTTGAGGATATGTCTTTGGTAGCGCTCAGACATAGGGTGTTGACGGGTGATGCAGCGCAGGCTACCTTAGATTCAGATGGGGTTTTGAGGTTTGCTTGCCGATTATGTGTTCCTAGAGTTGTTGATTTGATCGAGCTGATTCTTAGCGAGGCCCATGATTCCAGATAATCTATTCATCCGGGCACAGCTAAGATGTATCGTGATTTGAGGGAGCATTACTGGTGGAGCGTCATGAGGAGAGACATCTCAGACTATGTATCCCGCTGTTTGTGTTGCCAGCAGGTTAAGGCCGAGCATATGAGGCCTGGTGAAGAGTTACAGAGATTACCCATTCCCGAGTGGAAGTGGGAGCGCATCACCATAGACTTTGTTACTGGGTTGCCACGAACTCCTAGGGGTGTTGACAGTATCTGAGTCATCGTGGATCGATTGACCAAGTCAGCACACTTCATCCCTGTTCATACTTCCTATCGTGCGGAGAGGTTAGCCCGTATCTACATCCGAGAGGTAGTCCGTCTTCATGGTGTGCCTGTTTCTATCATCTCAGACCGGGGCCCACAGTTCACTTCCAGTTTTTGGAGAGCATTTCAGGGGGAGTTGGGCATTCGTGTAGATCTTAGCACAGCATTTCACCCATAGACTGATGGCCAGTCAGAGCGTACTATTCAGGTTCTTGAAGATATGTTGCGATCCTGTGTTATAGACTTCGGAGGTCAGTGGGATCATTTCTTGCCCTTGACGGAGTTTGCATATATTAATAGCTACCATTCCAGCATCCAAATGGCCCTGTTTGAGGCCTTGTATGGTAGGCGTTGTCGCACTCCAGTCGGTTGGTTTGAGTCTACTGAGCCTAGGCCGCATGGTACAGACTAATTCCAGGAGTCCTTGGAGCATGTGAGGTTGATGCAGGATAGGCTCAGGATGGCTCAGAGTAGATAGAGGAGTTATGCAGATCGCAGGCACCGACCGTTGAGTTTTGCCGTGGGTGACAGAGTATGCCTCCGAATATCACCTATGAAGGGCGTGATGGCATTTGGGAGGCGGGGCAAGCTTAGCCCCAGGTATATAGGGCATTTTCAAATATTGAGGGCAGTTGGCAAGGTGGCTTATGAGTTAGCCTTACCTCCAGCATTTTCAGTCGTGCATCAAGTTTTCCATGTCTCCATGCTGCGCCGGTATGTTCCAGATGAGTCACATGTTCTCCAGTACGATGCTGTTGAGTTGGATGACCGCTTGACTTATACAGAGGAGTCAGTTGCTATTTTTACCCGAGATGTGAGGCAGCTGAGATCGAGAGTCATACCTATTGTTAAGGTCCGTTGGAGGCATTGTCCAGATGAAAGGGCTACCTAGGAGATAGAGCGGGAGATGCAAGAGCAGTTCCCCAGCTTGTTTGAGCCCTCATGTATTTCTTATCCAGGTCATTACAATATCCACTACTAAAAGGACTTTCGCGGATGAAAGTCCTTTTAGTAGTGGATATTGTAATGACCCTCCAGGTCATTTCTGTGTTAATGCCTTCTTTCTGTCGTTTAGTGCTTTCCTGTAGCGACCCCAAGTCATTTATGACTTGCTAGTACTCACTGTTCGATCGCCTGGTCGTTCGTTTGGGTTTTATGCCCATTTTTCTGTTTTGGATCTTAAAAGTTGACTTCGGTCATAACTCCAGGTAAATGACCTCAGATTAGAATTTTGACGGTTCCATCAGCTCCGAAAAGGCCAAATTAGGCTAGAAGCGTGGTTCGCATGAGTTCCGGGGTTTCGGTGTGAATTTGAGGCCGATTAGCTTTATTGCCTTAGGAAATTGGCCTAAGGTTGACTTTGGTCAACTTTCTTGGAAAACACACTCGGATGAAAATTTCGACTGCGCGGTTAGTTCTAGAATGCCGAGTTTGGTCTAGAACAACCTTTCGAGAATTACCGGGAGCTTTCGATCTAAATCCAAGGCCCTTGGTAGAATTTGCAAAAATGGCATATTGGGTGTGGGAGCCATTTTTTTGTCGAAACGACCTCGTCTAGAAATTTCGACTGCGCCATTGAGTCCGGCATATAGAATTTAGTTGAGTAGCATATCTGCTTTATTTTCATCGGGTCCGGAACGAATTCCGAGGTTCCGTTTGGAGACTTTGAAAAATAGAAAAAATCTGGTTGCTGGTGCAGACCTTTAGCGACCATAATTTAGACTTTTAGCGACCAAAAATGATCTTTAGCGACCAGTTTCGGGTTTTATTACCCAGAAATTTCAACTTTCAGCCCTCATTTTCAAATGACGATTTCTCCCTCATCCGGGCTCCGATTTGAGTGATTCTTAGTCCTGTATGATCGTGGAGATTGTGGCTACACAGTGGAGTGATTGGAATGTGTTGGTCAACCCTCGTTTGTGGTGAATTTCAGCTCGAGCCGGTTGCCCATCAGGTGATTAGTTTATGATTTCTTCTTCATTTTAGAACTTTGATATCTCGAGTTCTAGAGCTCCATTTTTAGTGATTCAAAGTCCCAAGTGTTTGGGTTTTCATTGGCTTCATGGATTTCAGGTTGGGGTTTGTTGGGTGCACCTCGTTCTGCGTGAAATAGGAGGTAAACCCCTTATTTGACCTATTTTTGTTAGTTTTAGATTTTTTATTGTTTGGTTGATTGGGAGCGGATCCGACCCCTATTTGATAAAATAGTTTAGGATTAGTGTTGGGGAAAGGATTTGGGACCTTTTGACGGAGTCAATTCTGGGAAATCAGGAGCGGGTCCCTCTTTGCCCGATTTTGACCCAAAAATTGGTCTATCTCCAAATTTGATGATTTTGGTGTCTAAATGATTGTTTTGACGCTGTGATTCTATTTTTGATAGCGTGGAAGCTATCTGAGGCCATTCGAAAAGGGAAAGTTTGGGTTGAGTGACTTGGAGAGCGCGTGATCAGCTATTTGGTAGGTTACGGTCTCCTTTCCTTTTAGATTGAGATTGAATGTGTAAATACTTTCAGATGACTGTGAATCTGGGGTGGTTAGCTAGGACAGTGATCATATTCCCGATTTGCCCCAGTATTGTTTATTGGTTGATTTGGATTAGTATCATGTTATAGGTTGGGTTGTTGACTTGATTTGTTGTATATACTGTTGTGGGGTATTTGTTGGTGATTATTTGATGTTGCATGAGCGGGTATGAGAACTGTGTTTGTAATTTGCTGCTTATTGAGATTGTGCCTTAGAATAGGCTATTGTGATGATGACTTAGTCCCACGTACCCTATTGACTTGAGTATGTATCCGCCGGCGATTCGGATGACCTAGATCCTTGTAGAATGATATAGCAAATTTGGGTCTGATAGTGTGAGCCTTTGTATAGGCATTTCCGTGGCTCCCGTACCTTCCGATTCTTTCCCCTCTATTTTCTGAGATCTTGGGAGTCTTCCAGAAGATGTTGCGTTGAACCGATTGACGGATGAATGGTGTTAGGCTGGGAGCTTTTGTTTGATGTACTTGTGGGCGGCGGCCCATGATGGTTGGCCTTACGATGCGATGTTCATAGTGGCTTTATCCTATTTGAGAATGTTAGCTCCAGTACGAGACTGAGGTTACGCGAGTCACGTCTGGTATTTCCAGCGCTAGGCTGACGGGGATAGGCTATCCGCTCCAGTCTGTGATTGACATTATACGATTGCAGCCAGTTATTTCTAGCGCGTGTCTGTGTAGCGTGAGCTACTAGTACCAGCCCGTGTTTTGACGTTACTAGGAAGAAATCGGTATTTTCAATGATTGGACTGTTGAGCAAGGATTGAATAGTTCCCGTCCGACACTGATGTTCCCGGTTCGAGTTCGGCATTTCCAGCTTGAGACCGTAGAGCAAGAGGTATTATTCCAATCCAAGACTGACGTTTTCGGTTAGAGTCCAGCATTTCCAGCTCGTGACTGATGATTTGGGCTAGGCATGTGTTGATTGTCGATCAGGTCTTAGATATGGTTTATGGTCGAGGTGGGCTCGAAGGTTGATTTGATTGAGCTGGGCTTAGGTATTGGTTGTGATTGGGCTGGGCCCAAATGATGGTTTCATGGTCTGGGACCCTTGGTTCGAGGTTTATGGAATCGGTATTAGTTCGCTTCTGTAGTAAGCTCTTTTGTGTGCCTGTCGGGCTTATGGGGTCCGTTCAGGTTTTTATTTAAACTTGCGCACGAGTGTGCCCACCGGGTCTTATGGGGGGCCCAGCTGGACTGAGTTAGCTAGTTATTTTTGGTTGGTTATCGTTGTTAGGTTTTCGTTCTGTTGACCTCTTTTGTTATTGTTGCTGATTCTATCTTGCCTGCCTTTGTTTACCTATTTTGCTCAGTCGGCTTATGATGCCCACTGGGTACCTGTGGTTTTGGTACTCATACTACACTCTGCATCTATTTTCGTGATGCAGGTCCGAGCACCAGTTATCAGCATTGAGATCGGGCCGGGAGCTGTCAGTTCGGGAGACTTGAGTGAGCACTTGGCATTTTGGGATCACCAGTTTCCTTCTGTTTATATATTTTGGCTTGTCTTTTGTTTACGAGACAGTTATTTCAGTGGTCCACTTTCGGGACTTGTACTCTTTTTAGTAGTTCTGTACTCGTGAATTCCAGATTTTGGGAGGTATTGTATATATATTTTGGTCGTGTTCCAGTTTTCCTTATATGTTCTATTGTCTGCTTCCGCTTAGATTTGGGTTAGTTTTCACTCTTAGTCCCGTTACTATTAAGTTCCGGGATAGAGTTTGGCAGGCCTACCGGAGGGTCGTAGGCACCATCATGACCTGAGAAATTGGGCCTTGACACTTTGAATCACCAGAAATCGACTAAAAATGAAGAAGATATCAATTTCTCAAACTTACCATAACACTAAACCCGACTGCCCCTTATATACTTAAGTGCCAGTCATAGATGACCTCCGTGAACGCAGCCAGGGGCTCGTGGACACGGAGGGAGGAAAAACAAACCTCCACAAACAAACCTCCGCAAAATAGAATGAATAGGTTTTCCACCTTTGTCTTGTTATTGATTTATCTTTTCGCATTTTTTTAATTTTTATGTGACCGTCCAAGTCATTTTTGTGTTAATGCCTTCTTTTTGTCGCTTAGAGAGTTCCTTTAGCGACCCCTACTGATTTATGACTCGCTGGCACTGACTGTTTGGTCGTCTGGTCCTTCGTTTGGGTTTTGTGCCTGTTTCCTTATTTTAGAGCTTTTGAACCTTGAAAAGTTGATTTCGGTCATAACCTCAGGTAAATGACCTCAGAATAAGATTTTGACGGTTCCATCAGCTCTGGAGCAGCCAAAATAGGTTGGAAGCGTGGTTGGTCCGCGTCTCGAGGCTTCTGGTATGACTTTATGGCCATTAGGCACTTTAGCCTTTGAAATTTAGCTCATGTTTGACTTTGGTCAACATTCTTGGTAAATGCACTTGGATGAAAATTCCATCAGCGCGGTTAGTAACGGAATGTCGAGTTTGGTCTAGAATGACCCATCGAGTGCTTCCCAAGGCTTTCGATATAATTATGAGGCCCTTGGTTGAAGTTGGCTAAATTTGTGATTTGGAAGTGGGACCCACTTTTAGTTGAAATAACCTCGTATGGAAATTACGACTGTGTCATTGAGTTTGGAATGTCAAATTTTTTGGGGTAGCATATCTCGTTTGCGTGCACGGGGTTCTGAACGAATCCCGAGCACCTCGTCGGAGTTTTGGGAAAGCCAAGTTTCAGTTGGTGCACAGCTGATGTTGTAGACCCATTCCTTCTATGCGTTTGCGGGCCTGGCTCAGCATACGCAGAGTTCTGAATGTTTCTTCTCTGCGTTGGCGGATAAGGCTACGCGTTCGCGGAGGTCAGGTAGGTCTAGGGAGTCTTTCTCTCCGCGTTTACGGATAGGCCTCCGCGTTCGCAGAGGTGTGGATCCCTTCCCTCCGCGTTCGCAGGCTCCTGGTTTTGTTCGCGGAGCTTTGTTTGTCTTCCTTTCGTATTCGCAGGCCTTTGGCCGCATTAGCGGAGGTCTGCGCGTTTGGCAGTTATTATATAATGGGCAGTCGGGCTCATTGTGGTTGTAAGTTCAAAATTTGTTATCTTCTCCGTTTTAAGTCTGTTTCGGTGATTCGAAGTCCCAGGTGTTAAGAATTGCGTAGGCTTTGTGGGTGTTGGTTAAGATAGCGCTGGGTGAGCTCCGATTCTCGTTAATTTGAAGCGTAAGTGGCTATCTTAGTCTTGTTTTGTAAAGTTTTGCATGTTTTGGTTTCTTGATTTTTCGGTTGTTTCGAGCCCCGAATTGTGTTCTATTTTTTAACATTGGTTCAGGAGAGGGTTTAGGACCTTTTTACGGAGTAAATTCTTGGATTGCTGAAGCGGGTCCCACATTCTCTAATTTTGACTCCTAAATTCGTTCGTCTTGAATTTTGATGCTTTTAGTTTCTAAATGACCGTACTGATGCTGTGGTTCTGTTTTTGATAGCGTGGCAGCAATCTGAGGCCATTCGGAAGGGAAAAGCTCTAATAAAGTGATTGGTAGCGCGCTCGGTTCACCTACTGGTAGGTTACGACTTTCCTTCTTTTTAGAATGACATGGATTGTGTGAATGAATGCTGATTGTGTGAATCAGGGGTGGGGGACTAGTATCTCTTCTCCTCTTCTCAGAAACCATGCTTTAGGGTTGATTTTTGGGCTGTTTGGGGTAGTACCATGTTATCAGAGGGATTGTTTATGTGTTGTTGCATGCAGGCTATCTTTTGGCTATTTTATTGTGTTGGTGTATACTTTCTGCCTTAGACTATGTTAGGCTAACTTTTCCTAGATCCATGCACCTATTAACTTTGGTATGTATACAACGTCGATTCGGATGTAATAGGTCCTTGTAGACCGGAATAGCAGACTTGAGTCTGGTAGTATGAGCCTAGTTGGGCTTTGGTATTGCTTGTGATCTTCTAGATTCTCTCCCCATTTCTTCGGTGCCGTTTCATTATAGGAGGCGTTGTGTTTTCTTTGATTTGGATGCTTCTGGATCGGTTTGGTGGTGACGCGGTTGGTGGTGGATGGCGATCCACATTGGGTTGGTATTTGAGATCCTCTACAGAGTTGATATGCCTTGGGCACTCATCTGGCTAGGACAGGGCCCCCGGAGTGTTAGCTGGCTCACTCATCTGGCTTGGGCATGGCCCTCGGAATGCTAGCCGGCTGGGCAGTTGCACATGGGTTATTTGAGGTCCTCTTCGGAGTTGACATGCCCCATGCACTCACCTAGCTAGGGCAGAGCCCCCGGAGTGTTAGCTAATTGGGCGTTTTGATATTAGGGCATTGGAGGAGTTGTTATGCCCGCTGGGCACTTTGCTGGCTAGGGTAGGGCCCCCGAGAGTTGCTACTAGGTTGGGCGGCCCGATTTGAAAGTCAAAATTTTGACTGTGTTGGAGTTGGCTGATTATTTCAGTTGAGTTGGTTGGTGGTTCGGTTCATAGTTGGATTTTCCTTCGGTCTCGTAGATTTAGATTTTCCGTGTACTTGTCATGCTTATGGGGGTCTGTTCAGGTTTTATTTAAACTTGTGTACTTGTGTACCTTCTTGGTTTATGCGGGGTCCAGAAAGGTTTAGTTTAGCTGTACTTAGATTTACTTTCGGTGAGCTTGTGTGCTTCTTTTCTTATTCGCGTTGACCTCTATTGTTGTAGATTCTTTCCTTTCTGTTTGTTTTTACCTTTATTGCTTAGTCAGCCTATGATGCCTATTGGGTACCTGTTGTATTGGTACTCATGCTACACTCTGCATCAATTTTCGTGATGCAGGTCCAAGCACCAGTTATCATCATTGAATTCGAGCCTACTGCAGTCTATTCCGGAGGTGAGGGTGAGCACATGGCATCCTGAGATTACCTGCCTCCTTTTGTACTTATATTTTGTCTTGCCTTTTGCTTTTGAGACAGTGTTGTTTTGGTGGTCCACTCTTGGGAGTTGTACTCATTTTGTAGTAGCTCTGTACATATGACTTCCATGTTCTAGGAGGTATCATTTGTTGTATATAGTTGTTTTCGCTTCCGTTTTTCCCTTATGTGTTCTTTTGTATATGCTTCCACTTAGTTGAGGTTAGTTTCCGCCCTTAGTCCTATTATTGTTAAGTTTTGGGACAGGGTTTGGCTTGCCTACTGGCAGGTTGGTAGGCACCATCATGACTCAAGGAATCGGGTCATGACGAGCTGGTATCAGAGCCAGGTTTGTTGGTCTCAATTGAAGAGAGTTAGCATCTAGAAGAGTTTTGCGGATCGGCACAGAGACGTCTATGAATTATCCTCGGGAGGCTATAGGATGTCCTTAAGGGGTTTTCATGTTTGTATCTTTTTCGTGCGTTGATGTTCGATTGTTTCATGAAGTCTTACTTGTTTCACTCTGTCACAGGATGGCTCGCACGCACGGTAGAACGGCCGAGGGTTATGCACCCGGGCTTGCGAATAGAGCCCCAGCTAGGGGTAGAGGACGACCCCAAGGTTGAGGTAGGGCTGCAGCGCCAGGCCGAGTTAGACCGAGGACTCTAGAGCCAGAGGAGGAGCCTCATGTTGACCAGATTCCTCCTTAGCCGGTGGGGCTGGGACCAACCCAGCTACCGCCCACATCTGTTGTCGCCCCAAACCTTCAGGCCATGTTCGCGCAGATACTAACAGCGATAGGGGGTTTTAAGTTGCAGCAGCCGGCCCTAGCATAAGTTCCACAGCTAGTGCCAGCACCGCAGGGTCAGCCTGCCCTAGCGGCTCCAGAGATCCAGCAGCAGGGTTGGGCTATAGTAGCGGCCCCAGAGGTTCAGTAGCCGCCAGCGCTGGCCACCATTCAGCCGGATGCCTTAGATGGGGTTATGCCATTGCGGGAGTAGAAAATGCTCGGGGTGTTTCTGAGATTGTTACCGCCGAGGATTTCTAGGGCGGTTGGGGAGGATGCCCATGAGTTGATTACTTCCTGCCGGGAGAGATTGTAGGCTCTGGATTAGTGGAGTCGAGAGGAGCCAACTTCACTGCTTATCAGTTGGATGGACTGGACAGGTAGTGGTGGCATTCTTTCATGGAGACCAGAATAGCTGGGTCCCCGCCAGTGACATGGATAGAGTTTTCAGAGGCACTCCTGGATAGGTTTATCCAGGTTCGTCAGAGATCTGCTTCATGATGGGTTCTCGAGGTTGGGGCAAGGCTCTATGACGGTATCTGAGTACAAGGCTAGATTTCATGAGTTGTCCCGTGATGCCACTATGAACTTTCCCACAAAGGAGGAGAGAGTCAGATGCTTCTTTAGAGGTTTGAGATTCAAGCTACGGATTGAGTCGCAGTCTATTATATCAGTAGGCCGCTCTTTTTTAGATGTTGTGGGCCATGCTTGGAAGCTTGAGCAGCTCCGTTGCGAGGCCCAAGGGGGCGGTGGCAAGAGGGCCAAGAAGGATGATAGCTTCAGTGGGTCCTGTTCTAGGCCTAGAGATACTAAGGATCGAGTCCATCACAGGTTCCAGCTGGGTCAGCCAGGTCACCCATTTAAGGCCTCGTTGCAGACTTTGGAGGGTGACTAGCATCGTCAGGGTTGTTAAAGTGCCGATCCGAATCAGGACCGAGGTGGTATTCAGACGGGTTCCTCAGGTCGGGGTGGCCGATCTCCAGTTGTGAACAGGTAATCTCAGGGTTGCTTTACCTGCGGGGTGCTTGATCATTGGTCAAAGGAGTGCCTTATCTCAAGACCAGCCTTACAAGCTCCTAAAGCAAAGGAGACTGGTATAAGCAGCAACACCTCAAGCTAAGGGAGGAAGACAGTATCAGGGTACACGGGGAGGTCTCCCTTAGAAACTAGATCTAGATCTTTGATATCTCTTTGCAAATTGCTATATTATTCTTGTTTGTTCATGTTTCAAATATCTATTTATATTCTGATAAATATTGTTTTGTAAGTCCTTAAGACAGTATTATTTTAATCCATGAATAACAACAGCATGTTTTGAATAGCGTTAATTTATCTTCTCAAGCAACTAAGATTGCTAAATTAGAGAATGATCTCCAAAACTGAAATATTCCAGAAAAACCTTTTAAAGCTATTTACCACATAGGTAAATTTAATTTATTCACTAACCATAATATCAAGGTGAATCTATTGTTTCTATTAATAATTCCTTAGAAATTATTTGCCTGTTAAATGCTAATGATATTAATCGTTATAAAAATAAGTTCAATTATTTGCATATAGGATTAGTACAGGTTGCTGTTAAACCTCTATTCAGAAAAGGCTTAGATATTCCTATTTGTGTCCTCCTTAGAGATGATAGATTCCTCAATTTCGATAATTCCCTCCTAGGTGTCCTTCAGAGTAACCTTGCCGATGGCCCGGTATATTTCAACGCTATCCAAACTTTTCAATAGACATTAATGATCCTAATGTCATGGATTCTTTGACACTTAATGTCAAAATAAAAAACCTAAATAGCAAAGCCAATACTTGAGAGATAGCCATTATCTATAGAGTATATTATCGGCTTATGACTAAAACTCTAGCACCAAAGGCTCGAATTGAGAGCCAAAAGGGTATCACCATGCTCATGAAGGCCAATCATGAGCATAGTTCCATCTTCGTCCCTAGACTAATTAATTGGAATGATATTCTTTCCAACAATGAATGGCATTTCGATGCTATCACCCAGCCTTCCTCTTCTCACTCAGAGAGATCTCGCATCGAAAGGGTAATTCAATACCCTGATGGTTCTATAGACCTTAAATTCCTTGACGATTCTATATCGAGAACCACCTCTCTCAGAAGACCTTCTTGTTCGTCTATCCCTTCTAGGCCGGCTCCCAACCCGCCTTCTTTGTCAAAAACCCCGGAGGATGAAGATGAAGACAAAGTTGTTCAAAGAAACAATAGCAAAGGAAAAATCACAGGAGTAGATTTCTCTAGAGATGTTCCTAAAGTCTATTACCAAGACCTTACTACTAGCCCTATGGCTAGTGACATGGATCCCTCCCCGGATCAGAAAAAACCCAAACCTAAGTGGATAACCATGATTAGATCAGGAGAAACTTTCACTCCTAACCCACAGACTCTTCAAGAATCTTGGACTCATCCTAGCAACCAGACTAATAGGGAATGGTATGTTGCTACCTACTCTCTCCAAGAAAGAGAAAATTTTAGGAATTCTTGGATGACTGATATGAAGAGAATTAGATGTGAAATTAACTTATTCAAATGGTTTGAAATGACTGGAAATATTGATAATCAAAAGGATTCTCTTAAAGTCATAATCAACAAATGGTATACTACTACCAACAAAGTAATTGAAGTTGTTACTCCTCCCCTAGAAGGAATCAACATTACTATTGCGGGTACCATCATAAAGGCTTCACCTTTTAAAACCACTACCAATGGAAAATCCACAGCTTTACTATCCAACACAGATCTTGATAGAATTGTGAAACAAAATAACTACACCAACCAAATTCTTCATATCGTCTCTAGACAAATTGAAGACTCCAAAGAAACGACCTCTTTTTCAGGAAGGCCTATTCCCATCACCTCTTCCCAAGACAGTCAGAAAATAAACAAGAATCCTGTCTTCAAAATCAATGAATTTTCTAGAGAAAATTACCCAAAGCTAAAAAATACCTTTGATATTTCTGGCAATATTCTTGATAAAATCATTGAAAAGCTTGCTAAATTCAAAATATCCAAAAAGGATGGGAAGAAAGTTGCCACTATCCAAGAAAAAGAAAATCTTGTCCAAAAGCTTTCTAATGATAGATTCCATAACCGAAAAAACTATCATAAAAGATCTTCTTTCCCAGACCTTCAGTATGAAGAAAATGCTTTTCTCTCTACTTCTTCTCATGAAGGAAGCAGTATAACTGAATGGAATATTGATGGCTTAGCTGAGCATCAAATCTACAACAAACTCCATGAAATGGGTGTTGCGATTACTGCTTATAAAATTAGAAATACCACTGATAAAGAAGTAGCCTCTATGATCATTGCTGGATTTATAGGAATGTTGAAACATTGGTGGGATAATTATTTCACTGATGAAACTAAGCAAATTATTTATGATGCCCATCCTGCAGAGACAGTGATTAAAATGGAGGGAAATATTGAAGTTCCCACTGAGATTACTAGAGAAGATGCCTGTGCTACCCTTCTCTACCATATAGCCAAGCATTTCATTGGTGAACCCAAACTATTTCAGGATAGGAGTCTCCAAATCCTTAACAACATCAACTGTCCTTCTTTAGACGACTTCACTTGGTATAAATATAACTTTATGCAGAAAGTTATGATCAGACCTGACTGCCATCTAGATTTTTGGAAGGAAAGATTTGTCAGTGGTCTTCCGCCTCTCTTTGCTGATAAGGTAAGAACCAAAATCAGAGACATAAATGATGGAAAGATCCCATATAATCAAATGACATATGGAGATCTCATTAGTGTTATCAATACTGTTGGGTTAGAACTCTGCACTGATATTAAGCTAAAACATCAGCTTAAAAAGGAAAGATCTTCGTCAAGAAGAGAATTAGGAAGTTTTTGTCAAGACTTCGGCTTTGTTTCTCTAACTCCTTCCTCGAGTAAAATCAGAAAGGATAACAAGGAAATAAAGAAGGTTCATCACAATAAGTCTAGAAGAACCTCTGAAAAAGAATTTAAGAAATCTTTCAAAAGGGGACGGAAACACAAACGTTACAAAAAATTCAAAGAAGATGTCTGTTGGACGTGCGGAAAAACTGGCCATAGAGCTAATAAGTGTAGATCAAGCAAACAAAAGAAGATCAACAGTCTCGAAATTGACGAAGCTACTAAAGAAAAACTCTTTTCTATTCCTGAAGAACCGTTGTCCGATTCTTCAAAATATTCTTCTGATGATTATAGTGACGAAGAAAATATCGACATCAATTATGATTCAGATTCTAGCCAATCAGGAAAAGATTGCAACTGCACAGAAGCCTTCTGTGTATGTGAAGATATTCCCCAAAAAATCAGAGTCCTCAACAATGACTCTAAAGAAGCCCTCTTTGACATTATCCAATATATCGATAATGATGAATCTAGGAAAAAATATCTCCTTGAACTCAAAAATCTTATCCTCAACCAAAAGGAAAAGCCTAAAGCTCGTACTATGGTTGAACCCTTCAGCATGAAGCATATTATGAACAGGTTCGAAAAGAATGCTGAACCTACAATTTCTGATCTTTGCTATGAGATCAATACTCTAAAAGAAGAGATCAAAGATATCAAATCTAGACTTGGAAAGGTCGAAACTGATGTTATTGCTGAAAACATCCTCAAGCAAATCGCCAATCAAGATCTCGAGACCGATACCGAAAATCCCCCAGGAAAGGATAAATTAGACTATCCTCCCTTAAATATTGATCATTCTGTTGAGCCTAGATTCGACATTACTTCTGATATCTCGACTACCTCTAGCCCCGGTATCACTATTATTTCTTCTATCAGGCCTCAAAGCCATCATATTCTCATTAAAATTGTTGTTAATAAAGATTTTGTTATTAACAAAATTGCTTTTCTTGACAGTGGTGCTGATAGAAATTGCATTGTTAAAGGTATAGTTCCAACTAAATACCTGGAAAAGAGTACCTCAAAATTATACTCTGCTACAGGAGAATTGTTTAAAATCAATTATAAGCTTTCTAAAGCTCATATTTGCAATAATAATATTTGTTTAACTAATGATTTTATTATTACCGAAGATATAAATGAAGATATCATTTTAGGAATACCTTTTATAACTCAAAAAAAACCTTTTGTCACTGATTTAAGTGGTATTACTACTTCTATTCTTGGAACAGAGCTGCATTTTCCTTTTTTTAAAACTCTTTCTCAAGATGAAAGTAATTTTATTAGAGAAAAAAATAGTTTCCGCATTAATACTCTTTCTCAGCATGTCACTTTTTTAAAGGACAAAATTAAAGTTAAAAAAATTGAGCAAATTTAAAAAACCTCAGAGATGGTTGCAAAAATTACTAGTCTTCACAAAAAATTTGAAGAAGAAGTTTGCTCTGATTTTCCTAATGCTTTTTGGGAAAGGAAAAAGCACATTATTGACCTACCTTATATTGAGGGATTCGATGAACAGGTCATCTCAACTAAAGCAAGACCTATACAAATGAACCATGAAATAATGGAAGTTTGCAAAACAGAGATTTCTAATCTTTTGAAAAATAATATTATTCGCCCCTCTAAATCTCTCTGGAGTTGCTCTGCCTTCTATGTCAATAATAATGCAGAAAAAAAAAGAGGTGCACCAAGGCTTGTTATAAATCATAAGCCCTTAAATGTTGTTTTAACTTGGATTTGATATCCCATACCTAACAAAAGAGATCTTTTACAAAGAACTTTCAAAGCTAATATCTATAGTAAGTTTGATATAAAATCTGGATTTTGGCAGATTCAAATAACCGAAAAGCATAAATATAAGACGGCCTTCAATGTCCCTTTTGGACAGTATGAATGGAATGCCATGCCTTTTGGGCTTAAAAATGCCCCTTCTGAATTTCAAAATATCATAAACACCATTTTTAATAATTATAGCTACATGTCTATACTTTACATTGATGATGTTTTAATTTTCTCTGAGGATATTGATTCTCATTTTAAACATCTTAATACCTTCTACCAGATTATTAAAAGAAATGGTTTGGTAATCAGTGCTAAGAAAATAAAGCTTTTTCAAACCGCTATCAGGATTTTAGGACATGATCTCTATCAAGGTAGTTACAAACCTATTTTTAGAGCTATTGAGTTCTCTTCCAAATTCCCTAACGAGATTACGGAAAAAACCCAACTCTAGAGATTTTCAGGAAGTCTCAATTATGTAGCTGACTTTATTCCCAAAGTTCGACAGGTCTGTGAACCTCTCTATAAACGTCTTCAGAAAAAACCCATTCCTTGGGGAACTGATCAAACTCAGGATGTTATCCTTATCAAAAAATTGGTTCAAAGCCTCTCTTGTCTAGGTATTCCCAACCCTGATGCTTTCATGATTGTCGAAACTGATGCTTCAGATATAGGTTATGGAGCGATTTTGAAACAAAAGAGCAACGAAAATCTCCTGAACAACTTGTTCATTTTACGTCAGGAATCTGGAATTCCGCTCAAAAAAATTATTCAACTATTAAAAAGGAAATCTTGTCTATAGTGCTATGTATCACAAAATTTCAAGATGATCTTGTTAACAAAGATTTTTACTTAGAGTTGATTGTAAATCGGCTAAAGAAATTTTACAAAAGGATGTTAATAATTTAGTTTCTAAACAAATATTTGCTAGATGGCAAGCTCTTCTATCTAGCTTCGATTTTCAAATCGATTTTATTAAAGGAGAAAGCAACTCTTTACCTGATTTTCTAACCAGAAAGTTTTTACAGGGAAAAAATGAGGCCTTTCAAGCCTAATACTCCTCCAAAAGGAGGCAATACTCAAAATACACAGTTTGCTAAGCCATTTAGCCTACCTCTATTATCTCCGGCAAACCCTTCACAAAGACCGGAATTACAATTTCAAAATAGATATACATTGCTAGCAGAGTATCCAAAACTGCCAGCACCCACACCTCCTACCCCTTCAAAGTTGATCAACCTAAGACCAACTAAACCTTTTGCCCAAGAGGCATCTTCCAGCTCTTCTGTACAAACAAAAGATAGCTACACCATGAAGGCTCCCGAATCCTTTGCTCAAGCGGTTAATCCAGAATTAACCCAAGTAAAACAAAACACTCTTCCAAAAGAAGAAAATTTTGATTTCATTATCACACAGGTGCTACCTTTGATAGCAATTGACTAAGATTATGAGAATTTCGGAGTTGAAAATCTCATTAAACCTTGTTACACGGATAACAATTTTGTGGATACAGACAGTCCATACAAGAAGATAAAATATTATGAAGCTATTCTTATAGATACTGAATCGATAGAAATTGAACATAACCGAGATGATCAAAATCCAGGTTTTGTTAAATACTCTCGCTTCACTATCAAGAAGATTTTATCCCCCTTCGAGTGGTATACAGATCATTTACATACACCCATTGCATTGTCTATGCCTCACAAGCTACAGACTTACAACTGGCATGACTACAAAGCGGCCTGGTTCAATTTCTTATATTTAAGACCAAGACATACTTGGTTTGTCAAATATTGTCCGAACGTGGTAAAGTCTACAATTCCAAGATGGTTCTACGAATGGTGGAATCTTTTTGGAGGCAATACACAAATACTTCCCCATCAATTTCTCAATAGATTTGAAGAATTTCAAACTAAAGAAGAAATCTCCACTTTATCCGAGCACATTAAAATGTCCAAATTCTTTATCCAAAAAAGGATCTCTTACATTATTTCTTGGAATTTTACCAAGGTTAACATTGACCAAATTCGATATTTATCCAAAGAGGTAATGGTAAAATGATGGACTCCCAAGCAAGTTGGTCCTAAACCATCCAGAGTAATTCCCAATGCTAACAAAGTTACTCCTTCGAAAGCAGAATTGAAGGCTAAACTCAAATTAGCTATGGATAATCTAGAAAATTACAGCAAATATCAGATTATGCAATTAATCAACGATGCAGCTTCTTCTGGAGAAAGCAGCAATTGAGACATGTGCGACGTCAAAGGAATTGCACAGTGCTATGTGGACCCTGATTATGATAGGGAAATGGCCTTTGAGAAAAGTAGAGACCAAAGGTCGGAATTACTTTTTCAAAGGATATTTTACTATTCCTAAAAAGGAATTACATACCCCAACTTTATTAAAGGAACTAGCTTTATTAAAGTAAAGGGACCCCATTTGACAAACCAAAGAGTTGTCGATTTTAAATTATTGTAAAGATAGTACCCTTATTCTATAAAAGGGACTTCTTGAAAGAAGAAAGGCATCAGCTATTTTTCCCAAATACTGAAAACCTCTCTCTCTCTCTCTGCTTCCGTCTGTATTGAGCATAATGTTTTATTAAATAAAATCTTGTAAGTTTTTCTACTTCTATTGTGTTTAATCTTTCTTTAACTTCATAAATTTTGTTCATTGTAATCATTACAATTTCGGAGGATTACCGCCGATCCCCGGTTCAAAGTAGACAGCAAAGTTACGCGGATCGCAGGAGACAACCATTGAGAATTGCCGTTGATGCTAGAGTATTCCTTTGAGTATCGCCCATGAAGTGCGTGATGAGATTTTGGAGGCGGGGCAAGCTTAACCCCAGGTATATTGGGCCTTTTGAGATTATGAGGACAGTTGGTGATGTGGCGTATGAGTTAGCCTTACGTCCAGCATTCTCGGCTATTCATCCAGTTTTCCATCTTTTGATGCTGTGCCGATATGTTCCAGATGAGTCTCATGTGCTCCAGTATGATGCCGTTGAGTTGGATGATCGTTTGACCTATATTGAGGAGCCAGTTGCTATTTTGGCCAGAGATGTGAGGCAGCTGAGGTCTAGAGTTATTCCTGTGGTTGAGGTCCATTGGAGGCATCGTCCAGTCAAGGAGGGTACTTGGGAGACCGAGCGGGAGATGCGAGAGCAGTTCCTAGCTTATTTGAGTCGTCAGGTACTTCTTGACTCTTACTTTCATGGACGAAAGTTCTTTTAGTAGTGGATGTTGTAATAACCCTCCAGGTCATTTTTATGTTAATGCCTTCTTTCCTTAGCTTAGAGTGTTCCTGTAGCGACCCCAAGTCATTTATGACTTGCTGGCACTGACTGTTCGGTTGCCTAGTCGTTCACTTCGGTTTTATGCCCGTTTCTCCGTTTTGGAGCATTTATACCTTGAATATTTGATTTCGTTCATAACCTCAGCTAAACGACCTTAGAATAAGATTCTGACGGTTCCAGTAGCTCCGGAGTGGCAAAATTAGGATAGAAGCATTGTTGGCCAAAGTCCCAAGGCTTCCAGTGTGACTTTATGGCCACTTGGTGCTTTAGCCTTTGAAATTTGGCTCAAGGTTGACTGTGGTCAATATTCTTGGTAAACGCTCTTGGATGAGAATTTCGCCAGCTCGGTTAGTTTTGGAATGCATATTTTTGTCATGAATGACACTTCGAGTGCTTCTTGAGGTTTTCGATCTAATTTCGAGGCCCTTGGTTGAAGTTGGCTAAATTGGTGATTGGGAAGTGAGACCCACTTTTAGGCGAAAGGACCTTGTATTAAAGTTTTGACTACGCCATTGAGTCTGGAATGTCGAATTTGATTGGGTAGCATATCTCGTTTGTGTGCACGGGGTTCTGAACGTATCCCGAGCAACCTGTTGGATTTTTCAAAAAGCCAAGTTTCAGTATGTGCACAACTGATGTTGCAGACCCATTCTTTCTCTACGTCGCAGACCTGGCTCTGCGTACGCGGAGGTCTGAATGTTTCTTCGCCGCGTTCGTGGATAAGGCTCCACATTCACGGAGGTGTAGGAGGTCTGGGGAGTCTTTCCTCCGCGTTAGCGGCGGTGTGGATCCCTTCCCTTTGCGTTTGCAGGCTCTTGGCTGCGTTCACGGAGATTTTCTTATCCTCCCTCCATGTTCGCAGGCCTCTGTCCGCGTTAGCGAAGGTTTGCATGTTTGAGAATTATTATCTAAAGGGCAGTCGGGTTCATTGTGGTTGTAAGTTCAAATTTGTTTTATCTTTTCCATTTTAAGTCGGTTTTTTGTAATTCGACATCATAGGTGTTCGAAATTGCGTAGGCTTTGTGGGTGTTGGTTCAGATAGCATTGGGTGAGCTCCGATTCTTGTGAATTAGAGGTGTAAGTGGCTACCTTATT
Source organism: Solanum appendiculatum (assembly GCA_018342035.1). NCBI lineage: Eukaryota > Viridiplantae > Streptophyta > Magnoliopsida > Solanales > Solanaceae > Solanum > Solanum appendiculatum. The sequence continues at coordinate 42,412 of JAGDQO010001101.1, forward strand.
CTTGTTTTGTAAAGTTTTGCATGTTATGGTTTCTTGATTTGTCAGCTATTTCGAGCCCCAAATTGTGTTCTATTTTGGAACATAGGTTCGATAAAGGGTTTAGGAAATTTTCACGGAGTCAATTCCATGATTTCTGGAGCGGATTCAATATTCTCTGATTTTGACTCCTAAATTGGTCCGTCTCTGATTTTGATGTTTTAGTGTCTAAACGGCCGTACTGATGCTGTGATTCTATTTTTGATAGCGTGGCAGCAATCTAAGGCCGTTCGAAAGGGAAAAGCTCATGCAGAGTGATTAGGAGCGCGCGCGGTCGACCTTTTGATAGGTTACGGCTTCCCTTCATTTTAGATTGAGATGGATTGTGTGAATGCAAGCTGATTTGTGTGAATTGGGGTAGGGGACTAGTATTTCTTCTCTTTTTCTCAGAAACCATGCTTTTAGGTTGATTTTTTTGGCTATTTGGGGTAGTACCATGTTGTTGGAGGGATTGTTTATGTGTTGCTGTATGCGGACTATCTGTTGGCTGTTTTATTGTGTTGGTGTATATTTTCGGCCTTAGACTAAGTTAGGCTAGCTTCGCCTAGACCCATGCACCTGTTGACTTTGGTATGTATCCGACGTCGATTCGGATAGACTAGGTCCTTGTAGACCGAAATAGGAGACTTGAGTCTGGTAGTATGAGCCTAGTTGGGCTTTGGTATTGCTTGTGATCTTCTAGATTCTCTCCCCAGTTTTGTGGTGCCGTTTCATTATCTGAGGCATTGTGTTTTCTTGGATTTGGATGATTCTGGATCGGTTCTGTGGTGACGCGGTTGGTGGTGGATGGCGATCCACATTGTGTTTGTATTTGAGATCCTCTACGGGGTAGATATGCCTTGCCTACTCGTCTTGCTAGGGCAGGGCCACCGGTGTGTTAGATGGCTCATACGTGTTGCTTGGGTAGGCCCCCGGAGTGCTAGCCGACTAGGAACTTTTGATATAGGTTATTTAAGGTCCTCTTTGGAGTCAACATGCCCCGTGCACACATCTGGCTAGATCATGGCCCCTGGAGTGTTAGGTGATTGGGCATTTGGATATTATGGCCTTGGAGGAGTCGTTATGCCCCCTGGGCACTCTGCTAGCTAGGGCAGGGCCCACGGGAGTTGCTACCAGGTTGGGCAGCCCAATTTGGAAATCGGAATTTTGACGGGGTTGGAGTTGGCTAATTATTTCGGTTGAGTTGGTTGGTGGTTTCGGTTTGCAGTTGGGTTTTCCTTCGGTCTCATGGATTTAGCTTTTTGGTGTACCTGTTGGGCTTATGGGGGTTTGTTCAGGTTTTATTTAAACTTGTGCACAAGTGTACCTTTTGGGCTTATGGGGGGTCCAGTTAGGTTTAGTTTAGCTGTGCTTAGATTTAGTTTCGGTGCGCTCGTGTGCTTTTTTTCTTAGTCGCGTTGACCTCTGTTGTAGATTCTATCCTTTCTGTTTGTTTTTACCTTTCTTGCTCAGTCGGCCTATGATGCCTACTGGGTACCTATTGTATTGATACTCATGGTACACTCTACATATTTTTTCGTGATGTAGGTCCGAGCACTAGTTATCAACATTCAGTTCGAGCCTACTGCAGTCTGTTCCGGAAACGAGGGTGAGCTGAAGGCGTCCTGAGATTACCTGTCTCCTTCTGTACTTATATTTTGGCTTGTCTTTTGCTTTTGAGGCAGTCTTATTTTGATGGTCCACTCTTAGGAATTGTACTCATTTTGTAGTAGCTATGTACATGTGACTTCTAGGTTCTTGGAGGTATCGTTTGTTGTATATAGTTGGTTTCGCTTCCCTTTTTCCATTATGTGTTCCTTTGTTTATGCTTTTGCTTAGTTGAGGTTAGTTTCCACCCTCAATCTCATTACTGTTAAGTTATGGGACAGGGTTTGACTTGCCTACTAGCGGGTTGGTAGGCATTGTGATGACTCGAGGAATCAGGTCGTGACAATTTTGTTGAGTTGTGGCTGACTTGTTTTTGTGGGAATAGACAAGTGTCATCACATTCATTTTTTATTCGTGACATCACCGGACGCCAAGAGTTAACCATAATCCAACGCCGACGGCCATGAGAGATTCGAATTCGGCGAGGGTGGCTTAGACTTGGAGCTGCATTAGAAAAAAATGTAAAAGTGTAGCACGAGAACCAAAACATGGGATACAGAATAGACATCATAGGCCGACCGAGCTCAAATAGAATCTAACTATATTAAGTACCTATTCAAAATCTTAAGCGTAAAAAGCCCAATAAATATTCTTAAGAAAACTCATCTTAACTTCTATGTGCTCCCTAAATTTGATCTAGGGAAAATGAATCTTCTCTTATTCTCTCCTCTCTTCTCCAAGTTATTGTTCTTCAATCTTTTGCTTTAATTTTTTTGTAACTTCCTACGATTTAATTATTTCTTTGTTGTTTCTTATAATTTATTATTGAAATAGTACTGGATTAAGACTCAAAACAAGAATGTTAGACATGAAGCTCGAAAACAATAAATTTATTTGAAGAACAACTAGTACCAACTATAATATAGTAAAATCTTTTGATTCGTGATTACCACCGAAAAGTCAATTATTATTTTTTATATAAATTTTAGCTTTTGTCCAACAAATCACTAATAAGGAGAAAAACATAATTCATATATGCTGATACTATTTAGATAGTACTTATCAACTAAAACATTAAGAGAAAATACTGAAGTAATAATAAAAAATTAATCTCCTTTACGAACATTCAACATTAGCAATGAAAGATCAATGATGGGTTGGTTCTTGATATGATTAAAAAATTTATTCTCTCTTAGATTTAGTATAATTAAGGTTTATATTTAATAAGCCTAATTATAATGTGTAATTATCCACTCAATAAGTAGCCTTACTATAGACAACTATCTAACTAGTTTCACCCCTTTCTTGGTCCACACATCGGAATTATAAATAATTTTTTTTACGGATATAAGAGACACTATTAAGGATATACTAAAAAGTATTATACATAATTAAATCTAATGCTTATGCGTATAGTTTTTGCAATAATTATTTTTCTTTGCTCGCAACATTTTGGATAATTTTTTTTATCACTTTTCATAGTATTGTATTTTTTTTCATTCTAATAATTAGTTGTATATAAATGGAAAATAAATAGCTTCTGAGATTGAAAATCTCCTCTTTATTTAAATTTGATATTTTAATCTGTTTAAGAAAAAAACATATAGTACACTTTTACCATATATAATATTCCTAAGTTATCACTATAAATCTTCTAAGATCTTATCCTACACAAATATCTGAATTTTTATCCATAACTTTTCAACAAGTAAACATAATTTATATGTAGAAAAATAATAATATTTATCTCATTTTACGTTTTTTTATAACTTACCAAAAAAGTTCCAAAAAAACACTAGAAAATCCACTTGCATCTTACTTCAAAATACATCATCGACATGTGAAATTCATTTTTGTAATAATGACCAAATATTTGAACTCTGCTCTTTGTTTCCTTATCATTATTTCAGGTATGTCTTTATATTCATAAAACGGTTTTTAAAATTTTGTTATTTATCCTCATCATTTTTATGATATATGATCTTACATGATATATATGTGTCACGACCCGATTTCTCGAGTCATGATGACGCTTACCAACCCAACAGTAGGCCAGCCAAGACCCTATCCCAGAACGTAACAGTAATGGGACTGAGGGTGGAAACTAACATCAACTAAGCGGAAGCATACATAAAGGAACACATATAAAGAAAGGGCGGAAGCGAAACATCTATATACAATAAAATTACCTTCCAAAACCTGGAAGTCACCAGTACAGAACTACTAAACGAGTACAAGTCCCAAAAGTGGACCACAGAAACAAGCTGTCTCAAAAGCAAAAGACAAGCAAAAATATAATAAAAGGAGAGAGGTAATCCAAAACGCCATGTGCTCACCCTCGTCTCCATAACAAACCGCTGCAGACTCAAACTCAACGCTGATAGCTGGTGCTCGGACCTACATCACGAAAACAAATGCAGAGTGTAGCATGAGTACCAATACAATAGGTACCTAGTCTGCATCATAGGCCGATTGAGCAAGAACGGTAAAACAGACTGGAAGGATAGAATCAACAATAACAGAGGTCAAGCGAAAGCGAAACAAAGAACACGAGCACACCGGAAGTAAAACAATGTACATCTAATCTAAACCTAAGTGGACCCCATAATCCCAGAAGGTACACTCGTGCACAAGTTTAAATAAAATCCGAACGGACCCCCATAATCTCGACAGGTACACAGAAGAGCTATTCTACGGAAACGAAGGAAGACCCAAGCCACGAACGAAATTCACCAACCAACTCAACCAACCGACCAGCCAACTCCAAGCCTTAACCAACCAACTCAACCGACCAACCAGCCAACTCAAAGCCTTAATACTTTGCTGCCTAATCAGCCAATACTCCCGGGGCTCTGCCCAAGCCAGTAGAGTGCGGCTATACTCCCGGGGGCCCTACCCAAGCTAGTAGAGTACCCAGGACAACCAAAGTACCCCATATCCAATAACCCTGAAATGGAATAACCAGCCAATCCCAGGCACTAATACTCCGCTGCCCAATCAGCCAACACTCTCGGGGGCCGTTCCCAGCCTCTAGAGTGCGCCGGTACACCCGGGGGCCCTACCCAGCCAGTAGAGTTCACTAGAAAACCCAAGCATCTCATATCCAATTGCCCACTTCACAAATACTCCCGGGGCCCTACCCATCAAATAAAGTACGCGGGGCCATCCCAAATAACTCATAATATCAACAAAAGGTAGATCGCCGTCCATTACCAACGATAGTACCACCGAATCGAACGCGAAACATTCGAAAGCCGAGGAATACAACACGCCTCTGATGACACATCGGCACCACCAAAAGGGGCGAGAAGACAAAAGGAACACAAACAATAAAGAACTACAACCAGGCTCAACCATCAGACCTAAGTCTGCTATTCCAGTCTACAACGACCTAGTCCATCCGAATCGATGTCGGATACTTACCAAAGTCAACAGGTACATGGGTCTAAGTCAACTCTGACCTAACCTAATCTAAGGCCAAAGATATAACTCAACAAAAATAAACAGCCAACCAAAACTACGCATTCAACCACAAATAAACAGCCCAACATATAATTCACAAATATCCACAGATAAATAACCCCTCCGGTAGCATGGTTCTAATCCCGAAACAGTTCAAAAATCAATCCTAAAACAAGAAGTCAGAGAAGAAGAGTAGAAATACTAGCTACCCAGCCCAGATTCACACAAATCAGCATGCATTTACACAGTCAAGCTCAATCTAAAGGAAGGAAAGCCGTAACCTACAAAAAGGCTGACTGCGTGCGCTCCAAATCACTCTACTAGAGCTTTTCCCTTCCGAATAACCTCGGATTGTTGTCTCGCTATCAAAAATAAAATCACAGCATGAGCACGGTCGTTTAGACACTAAAATCTTCAAAATTGAACAGAGATCAATTTCGGAGTCAAAATCGGGAAATGTGGGAACCGCTCCGAAATTTCAAAAATTGACTATATGAAGAGGTCCTAAACCCTCCCCCAAGCTTTTGTTCCAAAACTTGACACCTCTCGGGGCTCGGAATAGCTCCATGCAACGACAAACAAAAATGTAAAACTAATCACAAAATGAGACTTGGGGCAGCCACTTACAATGAAGATACACAAAAATCGGAGACTTTCAAATACGCTCTGGATAGTCACCCACACAGCCAACAAGATTCCAAGCACCTGGGACTTCGAATCACCCAAAATGGAGCTCTAGAACTTGATATATCAAAGTTTTAAAATGTGGCAGAATATGATTTTTCGCTATTTAAATGGTAGTAGTTCAGGTCGCTAAAAGTTGAATCTGGTCGCTAAAAGTCTAAATTCTGGTCATAAAGGTCTAGACCAGCAACACCAAATTTTGCTATTGTTCAAAGTCTCCAAACGGATCCTAGAAATTCGTTCGGGACCGGATGAAAATAAACCAGATATGCTACCCCACTAAATTCGACATTCCGGACTAAATGGCACAGTCAAAATATCCATACAAGGTCATTTCAATAAAAAGTGGGTCCCACACCCAAAGACCAATTTAGTCAACTTCTATAGAGGGCCTCGGAATTAGATCGGAAGCCTCGAGAAGTGCATGAATGGTCATTCTAGACAAAACACCGTATTCCAGAACTAACCACGCTGAGGGAATTCTCATCCGGGCACGTTTACCAAGAATATTGACCAAAGTCAACTTCAAGCGAAAATTCAAAGGCTAAAGAGCCAAATGGCCCCAAAGTCACACCGGAAGCCTCGGGACTCAAGCCAATCATGCTTCTAGCCTAATTTGGCAGTTCTGGAGCTAATGGAACTGTCAGAATTCCCTTCTGAGGTTGTTTACCTGAGCTTATGACAAAAATCAACTTTTCAGGCTTCAAAAGCTCCAAAACAGGAAAACAGGCACAAAACCCAAACGAACGACCGAGCAACCAAACCTACAGTGCCACCAAGTAAGAAATGACTTGGGGTCACTACAGGAACGCTTTAAATGAAAGAAAAGAGGCACAAACACACAAATGACTTGAAGGGGCATTACAACATCCACTACTAAAGGAACTTTCATCCGCGAAAGTAAAAGTCAAGAAGTACATGAGGGCTCAAATAAGCTAGGGAACTGCTCCCGCATATCCTGCTCGGTCTCTGAGGATCCTCCTCAACTGGACGGTGCATCCAATGGACCTTAACTATAGGAATGTCTCTCGACCTCCGCTTCCTCACATCTCTGGCTAAAATAGCAACTGGCTCCTCAACATAGGTCAGGTAGTTATCCAACTCAACGGCATCATACTGGAAAACATGAGACTCATTTGGAACATACCAACGCAGCTTCAAAACATGGAAGAGTGGATGAATAGCTGAGAATGCTGGGGGTAAAGCTAACTCATAGGCCACATTCCCCACGGTCCCCAAGATCTCAAAAGGCCCAATATACCTGGGGCTTAGATTGCCCCGCCTCCAAAATCCTATCACCCCCTTCATGGGCAATACTCGGAGGAATACTCTATCACCAACGACAAATCTCAGCGGCCGTCGCCTGTGATCTGCGTAACTCTGTTGTGTACCCTGGGCCATCCTGATCCTGAATCATCCTCACATTCGCTAAGGTCTACTGGAATAGATCTGTACCCCGCGGCCTAGGTTCCGTTGACTCAAACCATCCAACAAGAGTGGGATAATGCCTACCATATAAGGCCTCAAACGGGGCTATCTTAATGCTGGAATGGTAACTATTGTTTTACGCACACTCCGCCAAAAGCAAGAACTGGTCCCACTGGCCTCCAATGTCTATAACATAGGCCCACAACATATCCTCAAGAACCTGAAGAGTGCGCTCTAACTGGCCATCAGTTTGTGGGTGGAAGGTTGTGCTAAGATCCACACGGCGGCCCAACTCCTCCTGAAATACCCTTCAAAAGCTGGAAGTGAACTGTGGACCCCGGTCTGAAATAATATAAATAGGCACCCCATGAAGGCGGACCACCTCTCGAATGTAGATACGAGCTAACCTCTCATCATTGAAGAATGTATGAACTGGAATGAAGTGTGCTGACTTGGTCAATTGATCCACGATGACCCAGATGTTGTCAACACTTCTAGTAGTCCGAGGTAACCCCACAATGAAATCCATGGTAATGCGCTCCCACTTCCACTCAGGAATGGCTAATCTTTGCAATTTGCCACCAGACCTCAAATGTTCGGCCTTAACCTGCTGACAGCACAAGCAATGGGACACATAATGAGAGATATCCCACCTAATACCGCTCCACCAGTAGTGCTACCTCAGATCACGATACATCTTAGCGGTGCCAGATGGATAGAATATCTAGAATCATGGGCTTCACTAAGAGTCAACTGAATCAAATCATGAACTCTCAAAACACAAACTCGGCCAGTGAATCTCAAAATCCCATTAAAGTCAATGGAAGCCTGCCCAACATCACCTGCCAAAGCTCTATCTTTGAGTGCCACATAGGACTCATCCTCGAACTGATGACTACGGATCTGCTCCAATAGAGAAGACTGAGTTCCCACATAGACTAGCACCCAACTGGAATCTGAAACATCAAGCCTGATAATTTGATTGGCTAAAGACTTGATGTCTAGAGCCTAAGGTCGCTTCGAAACTAAAAGGAAGGCTAGGCTACTCAGACTCACTGCCTTCCGGCTCAAGGCATCCGCTACTACATTCGCCTTGCCCGGATGGTAGAGAATAGAGAGATCATAGTCCTTCTAGAGCTCAATCTAGCGGCACTGCCTCAAATTAAGATCCCTCTGAGTCATAATATACTGAAGGCTCCTGTGATCGGTGTAGATCTTACAATGAACTCCATATAGGTAATGCCTCCAGATCTTAAGCGCAAAAACTACCGCTGCCAACTCCAGATAATGAGTGGGGTAGTTGCGCTCATGCAGCTGAAGCTGCCCCGACGTATAAGCAATTAGCAGGCCCTGTAGCATTAGAACACAACCCAAACCTATGTTGGATGCGTCATAATGAACCGTGAAGCCCTCGTCCTCAACTTTAAGAATCAATATAGGAGCGGTGGTAAGCAACTCCTTAAGTCTCAGAAAGCTCCTCTAACATTCCTCCTCTCACACAAAGGGAACATCCTGGCGAGTCAATCGAGTCAGAGGTGCTGCTATAGTAGAGAAACCCTCAACAACACATCTGTAGTAACCTGGCAACCGATGAAGCTCCATACCTCAGTCACTGAAATGGGCCTAGCTCAATCACGAATAACCTCAATCTTTGCCGGATCCACCATAATGCAATCCTTGGACACCACGTGCCCCAAGAATGCTACAGACTCAAGCCTAAACTCACACTTTGAGAACTAGGCATAAAGCCGATGATCTCTCAAAGTCTGGAGCACAATCCTCAGATGCTACTCATGCTCACCATGGCTTTGCGCGTATAGAAAAATATCATCAATGAAAACTATGATGAAGGAGTCTAGATACTGCCTGAATAAACGAGTCATCAAGTCCATGAACGCGGCTGGGGCATTAGTCAATCCAAAAGACATCACTAGGAACTCATAATGGTCGTAACGAATCCTAAATGTTGTCTTAGGGATGTACGCTGCTCTAACCCTCAACTGACGATAGCCAGATTTCAAGTCAATATTAGAAAACACTACGACACCCGGAAATTGGTCGAACAAATCATCAATACAAGGCATGGGGTAACGATTCCTCACCGTCACCTTATTCAGCTGCTTGTAATCAATACACATCCTCATGGTACCATCCTTCTTCTTCACAAACAGTACTGGCGCACCCCAAGGCTATACACTAGGCCAAATTAACCCCTCACCTAAGAGGAGCTGAAGCTGAACACTGAGCTCCTTGATCTTTGTAGGGGCCATACGGTATGGTGGGGTAGAAATAGGACGAGTACCCGGATCCATATAAATGGAAAAATCAATATCTCGCTCTGGGGTGGGCAGGAAGGTCGGCAGGAAACACATCAGCAAACTCTCACACTATAGGCACTGAATCCACCGTAGGGCTATACATACTAACATCTCTAACATAAGCAAAATAAGTCAAAAATCCGCTATCCACAAGCCTTTAGTCCTGAATACAAGAAATCACCCCAACTGGTGTGCTACGTCGAGAGCCCTACCACACCACCGGTAGAATACTAGGCCTGGCTAAAGTAATGGTCTTGGCATAGCAATCCAAGACCGCTCGGTGAGGGGATAACCAATCCATACCTAAAATCATATCAAAATCCAGCATACTCAACACAATAAGATCACCCTGAGTGTATTTCCCTCGGATAGTAACCACATTGGATCTCTACACCTGATCCACTACTAAAGAATCCCCTACCGGAGTCGAAAAAAGTAAGGGTATCGCTAAAGGCTCAGGACTCACCCTCAACTTAGGAACACAATAAGCTGGTACATATGAATATGTAGAACCAGGATCAAATAAGGCTGAAGTGGACTGATGGCATAGGCGAGCCGTACCAGTGATCACATCATTAGACGCCTCGGCTTTTGCTCTGGCTAGAGTTGTATAGAAATGGCCCTGGGCGGAACTACCACGAGCATCCACCCTGTTGCCTGTCTTGCCTCCCCACGCACCCTGATGCTAACCTCCTCCTCTAGCTGGAGGTGCTACTGCTGAAATCGATCTCGCCGCTAGAGGAGCTAGTAAAGCTGATCTGGTGGTAGGGCACTCCCTAGCCTAATGACCAAGCTCTCTACAAGTGAAGCAACCCTGAGAAGAGCTACTAGAAACTGGAGGCAGGTCACCCTGATATGAGGAACCTGTCTGGAAACTACCTCGGTCCTGTCTCGAACCGGCACTGTAGCCACCCTGACGGTGCTGCTCACTTTCTGAAGTCTGCAGTGCTGCCTCAAATGGGCAGCTAGACTGGCCTAACTGGAACCTCTGCTGGACCCGGTCCTGAGTATCCCTGGGCCTGGGACAGTACCTACTAGGGCCGCCATCCTGCCTAGCCCTTTTACCACTGTCCCCTTGGGGCTCGAGACAGAGCTGCTCTATCATGCGGGAAGGTCCACATCGTCAAGAAAAGAATGACCCGCTAATAACATAGACTACAACTCAATACACAACAGCAATCTCAAACCCCGTACAAAGAATCTAACTCTCTCCTCCTTCGTGGGTAGGATCATAGTAGCATAATGGGACAACTCATGAAATCTTGCCTCATACTCGGACACCATCATGGAGCCCTGCTCCAACCCCAAGAACTCATCACGGAGGCGATCCCTGAAGCTCCGTGGGATGAATCTAGCAAGAAAGGCCTCTAAGAACTCTGCCCACGATACTGGCGGGGACCCAGCTAGCCTGGTCTCAATGAAGGAACGCCACCACTGTCTGGCCTGTCCGTCTAGCTGATAAGCAAGGGAGTCAGCTCATCTCGACTCCACCAACCCCAAAGCCTGTAATCTCTCCCTACAGGAAGTAATGAACTCATGGGCGTCCTCCCTAAAATCCCTAGAAAACCTCGGCGTTGTAAGTCTAAGGAACACCCCGAGCATCTTCTGCTTCCTCAACGGCATAATTATATCTACTGCATTCGGCTAAATAGCGGCCGATGATGGCGGCTGCTGGCCCTCTGGGAGCGCTACTGCGGGCTGACCCTGTTGCTGAACCTCTGGAACCGCTGGGGCAGGCTGACCCTGCTGTGGTGAAGCTGAGTCTGGAACTACTGTTGGGGCCTATTGCTGCTGTAAACCTCCTATCGCAGCCAGAATCTGTGCAAGCATACCCTGAAGATCGGGGGCGGTACTTGGTGAGGGCGGTTGCTTGGCTGGTCCCAACCCCATCAATAGAGGAGGAAACGACTCTCTATGAGGCTCCGGCTCCGGAGTCCTCTCTCTATCACGGCCTGGTGCCGCAGCGCCACCTTGTCCTCGGGGTCGACCTCTACTGCGTGTGCAAGCCGTCCTGTGACAGAGAAAAACAAGTGAGATTTCATGAAACCAATCAGACAACGATGCACGAACAGGAAACAAAACAAGAAAACTTTCTAAAGACATCATGTAGCCTCCCGAAGATAAGTCACAGACATCTCTGCACCGATCCGCAAGACTCTATTAGATTCTAGCTCTATACAAGTGAGAAAAACGAACTTGGGGCTCTGATACAAACTTGTGACGAACCCACCAGTAGGCCAGCCAAGACTCTATCCCGAAACATAATAGTAATGGGACTGAGGGTGGAAACTAAACTCAACTGAGCGGAGCATAAATGAAGGAACATATATAAAGAAAGGGCGGAACCGAAACATCTATATATAATAACAATACCTTCCAGAACTTTGAAGCCACAAGTACAGAACTACTAAATGAGTACAAGTCCCAAAAGTGGACCACAAAAACAAGTTGTCACAAAAGCAAAAGTCAAGCAAAAATATAACAGAAAGAGGCAGGTAATCCAGAACGCCATGTGTCACCCTCCTCTCCGAAAAAAACCACTGTAGGCTCGAACTCAACATTGATAGCTGGTGCTCGGACCTGCATCACGAAAAAAGATGCAGAGTGTAGCATGAGTACTAATACAATAGGTACCTAGTAGGCATCATAGGCCAACTTAGCAAGAACGGTAAAACAGACTGAAAGGATAGAATCAACAATAACAGAGGTCGACTGAGCAAGAACAATAAAACATACTGAAAGGATAGAATAAATAATAACAAAGGTCAAGCGAAAGCGAAACAAAGTATACGAGCACACCGGAAGTAAAACTAAGTACAACTAATCTAGACCTAACTGGATCCCATAAGCCAAGAAGCTTCACTCATACACAAGTTTAAATAAAAACCTGAACGGACCCCCATAAGCCGGACAGGTACACATAAGAGTTGTTCTACGGAAACAAAGGAAGACCCAAGCCACGAACCGAATTCACCAACCAAATCAACCGACCTACCAGCAAACTCCAAGCCTTAACCAACCAACAAGCCAACTCCAAGCCTTAATACTCCGCTGCCTAAGTAGCTAACACTCCCGGGGACCATGCCCAAGCTAGTGGAGTGCGTGAGTACTCCCAAGGGCCCTACCCAAGGTAGTAGAGTACGTTGGACAACCCAAGTACCTCATATCCAATAACTCTGAAATGGAACAACCAGCCAATCCCAAGCATTAATACTCCACTGCCCAATCAGCCAATTCCTGGGGGTAATACCCAGCCAGTAGAGTGCGTCGGTACTCCCGGGGGTCCTACTCAGCCAGTAGAGTACACTAGACAACCCAAGCATCTCATATCCGATCGCCCACTTCGGCAATACTCTCGGGGCCCCTACCCAGCCAGTAAAGTACGTGGGGCCATCCCAAATAACTCATAACGTCAAGCAAAGGTGGATCGGCGTCACCTACCAGCCACAGTACTGCCGAATTGAACGCGAAACATCCAAAAGCTGAGGAAAACAACACGCATGCGATGACACATTTGCACCAGAGAAAGGAGATAGAAGACAAAAGGATCCCAAACAATACAGAACTACAACCAGGCTCAACTATCAGACCCAAGTCTGCTATTCCAGTCTACAAGGACCTAATCCATCCGAATCGACGTCAGATACATACCAAAGTAAATAGGTACATGGGTCTAAGTCAACTCTAACCTAACCTAATCTAAGGCCAAAGATATAACTCAACAAAAATAAACAGCCAACCAAAACTTTGCATGCAACCACAAATAAACATCCTAACAGATACGTCATAAATATCCACAGATAAATAACCTCTCCGATAGCATCGTTCTAACCCCGAAATAGCCTGAAAATCAACCGTAAAGCAAGAAGTCGGAGAAGAAGAGCAGAAATACTTGCTACCCAGCCTAGATTCACACAAATTATCATGTATTTGCACATTCAAGCTCAATCTAAAGGAAGGAAAGTTTTAACCTACCAAAAGGATGATCACGCGCGCTCCAAATTACTCTGCCAGTGCTTTTACCTTCCGGACGCCTCGGATTATTGTCACGCTATCAAAAATAGAATCACAATATCACACGGTTGTTTAGACACTAAAATCACCAAAATCGAAGACAGACCAATTTCGGGATCAAAATCAGGAAATGTGGGAGCCACTCTTGAATTTTTGGAATTGACTCCATGAAGAGGTCCTTAACCCTCCCCCGAGCTTGTGTTCTAAATCAGGGTACCTCTCGTGGCTCGAAACAGCTCCATGCAACAACAAACAAAAATGAAAAACTTATCACATAAAGAGACTTGGGGAAGCCACTTACAGCACAAATACACCACAATAAGAGACTTTCCGACACGCTCCATATAGTCACCCACACAGCCAACAAGATTCCGAGCACCTGGGACTTCAAATCACCCAAAACGGAGCTCTAGAACTCGAGATATCGAAATTTTAAAATGAGGCAGAATTTGATTTTTTGCTATTTAAATTGCAACATTTCTGGTCGTTAAAAGCTAAATCTGGTCGCTAAAAGTCTAAATTCTAGTCGTTAAAGGCTTGCACCAGCAACACCAGATTTTCCTATTTTTCAAAGTCTTCGAACGAAATCTCGAAATTTGTTCGGGACCCGATGAAAATAAACAAGATATGCTACCCCACTAACTTCGACATTTCGAACTCAATGGTGCAGTCAAAATTTCCATACGAGATCGTTTCGACAAAAAGTGGGTGACACACCCAAAGTGCAAATTTAGTCAATTTCTACCGAGGGCCTCAGAATTAGATCAGAAGTCTCAGGAAATGCACGAAAGGTCATTCTAGACCAAAGTCGGCATTTCAGAACTAACCATGCTGACGGAATTCTCATCCGGGTGCGTTTACCAAGAATATTGACCAAAGTCAACTTCAAGACAAATTTCAAAGACTAAAGAGCCAAATGACCCCAAAGTTACACCAAAGCCTCGGGACTCGGGCCAATCATAGTTCTAGCCTAATTTGGCTGCTTCGGAGATGATGGAATCGTCAGAATTCCCTTCTAGGTCGTTTACCTGAGGTTATGACCGAAATCAACTTTTCAGGTTGCCAAAGCTCCAAAACAGCAAAACAGGCACAAAACCCAAACGAACGACCAGACAACCGAACCTACAGTGCCAACAAGTCAGAAATTACTTGGGGTCGCAAAGGAATGGTCTAAACGACAGAAAAGAGGCACTAACACACAAATCACCTGAAGGGGCATTACAATATGCGTTAATCGCTGAAATAAGTTATCACTTTATTTTTTGATTAACCATCTTGTATTTGATAGGACAGTAACCATTATGTTATTGGTCAACTTCACCGGATCATAAAAGAATTCTCTATACTGATTGAACAAACAGTTATAATTAACACGTAATTTTTCAAAGGAAGGCTACTGAAGGATGCAATTGATTGGTTTAAAGGAACAAAAATGGTTTCAAAAGTACTATTTTCACATTGAGAAAATAACTATTATTTTAAGAAGAGCATAAACAGCTTTCAAAAAGCATTTCAGCCAGATAAAGATAAGTTCAGTTACCCCTTAAAGAAAGTATTATTTTTCACATTGAAAAGAGAGTACTATTTTCAAAAAAGCATAAAGAGATTTAGAGTATTTCAGACAGATTCAATACAACTTCAGCTACCTCTTAAAGAGGTCTTTTGAGAAATTATCTCAACCTAGAGAGTACTTTTACCTGAGCATTCTGTTATATTTTGGGAGTAGTATTGAGCACCGATTTGGGGTAAGAGTTCAGATAACTCAAACTCCATAACCTACGCCGCTAGCATAGATTTGATCGTACCGCAAGACAGGTGACTCTTCACCTGCCACAAGACGGCTTTTTAGTTGATCCAGTAGTTCAGTTACATCCTATTCTCTGGCAAGGTGTAGGGCGGGTCTGGCAATGTGGGTAAGACATTGTATCATCATGAGACTCATAGTGATGGTTGTCGGTTAGAGAAACTCCCTAGTATAGTAAAGTAAAGTATATTTTCATTTATATATTTCAGTGCAGTATTTACTATTGTTGCATTCCTACATAAAGAGTTGAATGATTTTCATCATGATTTATATTATCCTTCAATCTTTCGGTTCAATTATTTATTTTATTCAGCTCTATTACATACTCGTACATTCAATACACTGATGTCATTCGACTTGTATCATTTGATGATGCAAATTCAAGTACTTAGGATCATCAACAGGTGTTCCGTTGAGATCACATTATCTGCTGTTAGCTTTTTGTGAGGCCCCATTGGTTTAGGAGGACTCAAATTTTTATGATTTGTTAGTAGTAGCGTATGGAGGTGTCGTGGGGCTTGTACGGACATCTATCTTTATACAGTAGAGGCTTCATAGATAGGCAGTCTTGATTAGTCTCTCCGTATTAAGTTTTAGATGTTTTATTTAAAATTTTATGTTTAATACTCAGTATTTTCAGAAAGGTTGAGATTTAATAAGCTGTTTTTAAACAATTAATCAGTTTTGATGCTTGTGTATGCTTGAGTTAATCTTCCGCTTAGTGGTCAGCCAGGACAAGGGTTCGTTTGGGGATCAACAATGGTTCTCAAGTGCCGTCCACGTCCAGGGTGCATGCTCGTGCAGTCTCTGGGCTTGACAGACACAAAACAAGAATGTTAGGCATGAAGCTTGAAAACAATAAATTTATTTTAAGAACAACTCGCATCATCTATAATACAATAAAATCTTTTACTTCATGATTGCCACCGAAAAGTCAATTATTATTTTTTATTGTATTAGTTTTAGCTCTTGTCCAACAAATATGTAATAAGGAGAAAAAAATAATTCATAAATGTTGTTAATCTTTAGATAATACTTATCAGCTCAGACTTTAAGAGAAAATATAGAAATAATAATCAAAAATTCATTTTCTTTACTAATGTTCAACATTAGCAATGAAAGATCAATGATGGGTTGGTTCTTTATATGATTTTAATTTTTATTGTCTCTTAGATTTAGTTGATCCCCCTCCTAAAATATCTAATATGACACCAAATCAATCGATATCTTATTAATTTTCTAGTGGATTAGTATATTTAAAGCTTATATTTAATAACCCTAATCATGATGTGCAATTATCCACTCAATTAGCAGCCTTACTATAGAAAACCATCAAACTAGCTTCACCACTTTCTTGGTCCAAACATCTCAATTATAAATAATTTTTATGGCTATAAGAAGATACTGTTAAGGTTACACTAAGAAGTTTTACACATAATTAAATATAATGTCTATGCATATGTTAGTTTTTGACATAATTATTTTTCTTTGTTTGCAACAATTTGGTTAAAAAAATATATCACTTTCATAATATTGTTTTTTTAATTCTAATAATTAGTTGTATATAAATGAAAAACGAATAGATCTTAAGATTGAAAATCATCACCTTGTTTAAATTTGGTATTTTGATCAGTTTAAGCAAAAAACATATAGTACACTTTTACCATATATTATATTCCTGAGTTATCACTATAAATCTTCTAAGATCTTATTCAACTCAAATTTCTTAATTTTTACCCATAAATTTTCAACAAGTAAAAATAATTTATATATAGAAAAAAAAAATATTTAGCTCATTTTACTTTCTTTTATAATTTACCAAAAATGTACGAAAAATACATTATAAAATCCTCTTGCATCTTACTTCAAAATATATCATTAACATTTGAAATTCATTTTTGTAAGAATGGCCAATATTTGAACTCTGCTCTTTGTTTCCAGAACAGTATTTCAGGTATGTCTTTATATTCATAAAATGGTTTTTAAATTTTTTTTATTTACCCTCATGATTTTTATGATATATGATCTTACACGATATATATGCGTTAATCACTTGAAATAAGTTATCACTTTATTTTTTGATTAACCATCTTGTAGTTGATAGAACAATAACCATGATGTTATAGGTCAACTTCATCGGATCATCAACAAATTCTCTATACTGATTGAACATATGGTGATAATTAACACGCAATTTTTCAAAGGAAGGCTACTGAAGGATGAAATTGTTATACCGACAAGCTATGCATTTGCTCCTCGTTTAATTTTGCAGAAAAATATTCATATAGATAGAAGTGCCAAGAGGTTATAATGGGGTAAAACTTTTTGATGAAATATTGCTGCTCATTTAATTTGTTACAGTTGCATTGACAATTACTGTAATGACCTTGAAGGTCATTCTTGGTAATTTTTATGAAATGACCATTTCGCCCCTCTCATGAGTTGCCCCGAGTCACTTTTGAAATGTATCCAAGTTTGGTTTTGTGAAAGTTGTGTTAAAAATGAAGATTATGAAAGGTTTGATCCTAAAGGCTTAAGTTGGCAATTTATGGTTTTTGAGGTCATTCAGAGTTTCGGGACACGGATGGAAATTTCGTCGATTCCATCAGTTCCGAAGTGTGAATTTTTGCCAAGGAGAGTTAACGGGGTCAGTTTGGGGGCTGTTTCGTGGAATTGAGGTCTTAAGTTGGAAAATTGTGGAATTTGGATCAATGGGTTGACTTTGGTCAACATTCGGAGATCTGATGCTCAGATGTCGATTGTTACAACCCGTTTGGATTCGGGGGATGAGTTTAGGCCTAGGGGTGGCCTTGGTTTACTTTTTAGAGGTCTCGAGCTCGTTTTGAGTTGTTGAGGCTTATGTTAGTTTTATGGTGTTTTATCGGGTTTCGGGTCAATGAGACCTCAAATCCGAATTCTGATGGTTCCATTGAGTCCGAAACGTTGAATTTAGTAGGGGCATATCTGGTTTTTGTGCAGGGGGTTCTGAACGAATCCTGAGGGTTCTTTCAGAGTCATGTGAAATTGCTATTTTTGCTGATAACTGGTGCAAATTATTTTGGCCTCTGCGTTTGTGGATGGCAAGGCGGGTGATCTCTGCGTTCGCGGAGTAGAGTCGGCGTTCGCGGAGGTACTCCCGCGTTCGCAGAGTGTTAATTTTTTGAGTCAAGTTTTGGTCTCCGCATTCGGAGAGGGTGTTTCGCGTTCGCAGAGTGTAGTATTGTTGGTTTCCACATTCAAGGGGAGGGTTCCGCGTTCTCGGAGTTCTATTTTTTGGGTCTCCGCATTCGCGGAGGTCATTTTTGACCTGAACAGTGTAGATTCTGGAAATGTCCCATTTTCACCATTTTCATCATTTTTGAAACTCTCTTTGGTGATTTTTGAAGAGAATTTTCTTGGGAATCAGTGTGGGTAACTGATTTTAACCCTTGGCCTTGATTACCCAATGCTTTAACCATGATTTTGAATTGGAATTTGGGATTTTCAAATGTGTTTTTGGTGATTTTGAAAGAACTCCGAAAATTTGACAAAATGGGAATGAAGGGCTGTATTGAGCTTCCTTTTCAAATGGGTTTTTTCACCATTGAGTTCATTTGGTATTGAGGATGAGTTTTGTGAAAGAAATCCCGGATTCAAACTCCATTTTCGAAATCGGATTTTTGGGTTGTTTTGCTTTTTCTTTCCGAATTTCATGTTCTTGGCGTTGTTAGACCCAAATTGAGATTGGTTTTCTATATTTAAATAGATTGTGTGGCTTTGGATTGCTTACGAAAGGGGAAAGCTTTGATTATTGATTGATTTAGATTCGATTAAGGCAAGTGAACTCTTAAAACCTTGTAAATCTTTTAGAATTTTGACTTCTTTACTTGATTGTGTTGAGGAGTAATGGAATTGAGGTATTGGGTGAGTTCTTGCATGAATCAATCTAATAATGGCCGGCGGGGTTAATAAAATGGCTTGTATGCTAATGTGATAGGCCAACATGTGATTGGGCCATGTACTTGATATCAGTGTAAGTTTGATGCATTGCTATGATAGTCTCGATGTGATTATGAACGTGTTGAATATTTCTTTTGCACATTGTTGATTTGGGACTAGACTTGAAAACATCTTGTTAGCGATTGATCCTACTTGTGATGAAATGAGTAGAGAAATGGAGACTAGGCTATTGACATCATTAATATGTTGTGGATATTGAGATTTTGACTGTTGTTGTTGATATATTGATGATAGTGTGACATGATTTGCATTGATATGAATTACGTTGTGATTGTGAGCACTATCATTCCTTCTCAATATCTAAGTGAACACGCTTGTATGCATCGGTTCTGGAAACACTATGATGAGACACTTTATGTTATATGCCGATGGGAAATGGTTCCCGTGGATATGTGGTCCATGTGTGGCCAGTGATGATTTATGCCGATGGGAAATACTTCCGGCGGATATGTTGTCCATGTGTGATCAGTGATGATTTATGCCGATGGGAAATGGTTTCGGCGGATACATGGTCCATGTGTGGGCCCCATGGGTACTGGTCTGAGAGTCAGCAATTGTGTATCACAGGACAGATATGCATTTAATACTTGACATTGCATCGCATTGTACAGTCTGATCCTTGTATTTTGATACTGTGGTACTTCATGACTCAGAGATATACTTGTTGATACTGAATGGAGCTTCTTGTTGAATTGTTGCTAAACTGTTGTTGACTTGTATTATTTGAACTGTGGATTGGAAATATGTTAGGCTGGACTAAGTTTCTGAGCAGGTTGTAGATGTTGGAGGTTTGGTTGGAAGTCAGGGTTTCGTGTTTCTTTTAGATTTGCTTTGTTTTATTAGTTGATTTGCTGGGTACTATGTTGTTTGGTACTTACCCTTGCTTCTACCATTGTGTAGGTTCAAAGCCCGGACCGTGAGCTAGTTCTTCCTTCTTCCTTCAAAGAGGCTTTTCAGGATACTTGAGAGATAGTCGTTCGATGTTGGTGAACTCTCTTGGCCCTTTTACTTATGTTTGTTCTATTTGAGATAATACATCGAGACTTGAAGTTTTTCATTTCAAATTCTGTAATAAAGGCTTGTACATGTGACAACCAGTCTTGGGTTGGTTTATAGATGAAGTCTTCCACGTTTAGCTATTTCTTTCATTATTTCTGTTGGTTTCTTCCGCTTGTTGGGTTTTAGGCTGACTTGTCTTGGTTGGATAGGACAAGTGTCATCACACCCGATTTTGGGTCGTGACAAATGGTATCAGAGCTCAGGTTTTATAGGTCTCATGTGTACAAGCCAAGTCTAAGTAGAGTCTCGTGGATAGGAACGGAGACATCCGTACTTATCTTCGAGAGGCTATAAAGACTGTTAGGAAACTTCTTTCATTTCATTCTCTCTTATTGTACGTGGTTCTATCGCTTGTACTGAGTGTCGCGTGTTGTTTTGGTAGATGCCGAGGACCAGAGCTTTAGTTGCGATTGAGGGGTGGCAGTCCCCGAGGTAGGAGTTGAGGCCCCAGTAAGAGGTCGGGGTAGGGCCCAAGTTTTGGGTCGTGCTCATGGAGTGGCACGTGGTAGAGGCCGTGCCCGAGGAGTGGCACCTGCTAGAGGCCGTGGTCGAGAGGCTTCTCCAGAGCCACAGATTGAGGTTGGCCAGGGTAAGGTCCCTCCAGGATTCTAAGCACCATTCTTTCAACAGACCTTATTGAGGATATTAGGAGTGATGGAGAGTTTTACTCAGGGTGCTGCAGGCACGCCTCAGGGTTCACAGAACAGAGCAAGGGCATAGACCCTAGGGAAGCATCAGGGTTCAGTTGTTCAAGATCCGGTGGGTCAGCCACCATTGGTTCCCGCGCCAGCTGTAGGTGCACAGGATTATCAGGATGTGGTTCTAACGGTGGAGGACCAGAAGTGTTATGAGATGTTTCAGAAGATGAGACCACCCGTGTTTCAGGGTGGTAAGAGTGAGGATGCTCATGATTTTCTGACCTTGTGCCGTGAGATCCTTGGGGAAGTGAGGATGGTGGATGTGAGGGCTGTGCGTTTTGTTGTCTCCGGCTCTGTGGGTCAGCCAGGGAGTGGTGGAGGTCTTGGGTGGAGTCCCTACCTGTGGAGTCTCCTTCGGTTGAGTGGGACGCTTTTGCCAGTGCTTTTCGTGATCATTTCATCCCTTGGAGTATGCGTGAGGAGAGCACAATGAGGTTTGAGGGTTTGAATCAGGGTAGTATGTCGGTTGCGGAGTACGAGTCACATTTCCATCAGCTATCTTGTCATGC
Source organism: Solanum appendiculatum (assembly GCA_018342035.1). Classification (NCBI taxonomy): domain Eukaryota; kingdom Viridiplantae; phylum Streptophyta; class Magnoliopsida; order Solanales; family Solanaceae; genus Solanum; species Solanum appendiculatum. Next base: position 64,010 of record JAGDQO010001101.1, read on the forward strand.
CATGTCTGCGATTCCTAATGAGGAGGAGAAGGTTCACAGGTTTGTAAGGGCTTTTACTTTCTCCATCAGATCATATGTGTTCAAATCATCGCATGAGGGTGCTTCCTTCCAGTCCATTCTGAGAGTCGCCAGAGAGGCAGAGTTGATGGTTCGAGAGGCGTTTGGAGTTTCTAAGAGGGCCCGTTCTAGTGGTAACTTTTCTGGTACCTCGTCTAGAGGTAGGGGTTCTCAAAGAGGTGGTACTTCTTTCCAGCGTCAGAGGCCGGTACATACTTCCATGCAAATGGCTGAGGGGGGACAGGTGTCTCGTGGATCTCATGGTTCTGGCCAGGGTAGCCGTGGTACTTCATCTGAATCATCACAAAAGATCACTGTTCTGAGGTCTTGTTATACTTGTAGGGATCTGGGTCATCTAAAGCGGCAGTGTGCTCTTCAGAATCATTCAGGGCCCCAGCGTACGTAATCTGCACCTCCAGAGAGAGATTAAGTGCCTCCGGCTAGAGGTGAGGGTAGGGGTTAGACAGCTGGTAGGGTTGGTAGAGCGTCAGGTGGTGAAGTCATTGCTCAGTGTGGAGGTATAGTTGTGGCTCCGACTGGTGATGGTAGAGGAGCTCAGTGTTATGCTTTTTTGGGGAGACCCGAGGCTGAGTCTTCTGATGCAGTCATCACAGGTATTGTTCCAGTCTGCCATCGAGATACTTCTGTATTATTTGATCCAGTGTCTACTTTCCCCTATATGTCTGTCTACTTTGCATTTGAGGTTGATTTGGTATGTGATCGTATGCTTTTGCCTGTGCATGTTTCTACACCCGTGAATGAGCCCTTAGTGGTGGATCGAGTGTATCGATCCTCTCCTGTTTCTTTTGCTGGGTATGACACTTGGGTAGACTTGATTATTCTGGGCATGGTAGATTTTGATGTGATTTTGGGTATGGATTGGCTTTCTCCCCATCATGTGATTCTGTATTTTCATGCTAAGATTGTCACTCTAGTGATGCCTGGTGTTCCGAGGGTAGAGTGGAAGGGCACTAGTGCTTCTTACCCTAGTAAGGTGATCTCCTACATTCGAAACCCAGAGATTGATTCATAGAGGGTGTTTGTCCTATTTGGCCTTTATTTGGGATACTAGTGTTGAGCCACCTCCCATGGAGTCCATTCCTATTGTTCAGGAGTTTGCTGATGTATTCCCTACTGATCTTCCTGGTGTTCCTCCAGATATGGACATTGATTTTACTATTGAGTTGGAGCCGGGCACTAAGTCCATCTCTATTGCCCCGTATCATATGGCTCCGACTGAGTTAAAGGATCAGTTACAGGACTTGTTGAGCAAGGGGTTTATTTTTCCTAGCGTGTCACCTTGGGGAGCACCGGTTCTATTTGATAAGAAGAAAGATGGCTCTATGAGGATGTGCATTGACTATAGCCAATTGAACAAGGTAATTGTTAAGAACAAGTATCCTGTTCCTCACATTGATGATTTATTTGATCAGCTTCAGGGTGCTACGTTGTTTTCTAAGATTTATTTAAGGTCCGGCTATCACTAGTTGAAGATTAGGCCATCTGATATTCCTAAGATAGCTTTTTGGACTCGTTATGGCCACTATGACTTCTTGGTGATTTCGTTCAGGTTGACTAACGCTCCTACGGCGTTTATGGAGTTGATGAACGGAATATTCCATCCGTACTTGGATTCTTTCGTTATTGTGTTCATTTATGACATTCTGATATATTCTCGGACCGAGGAGGATCACGCCCGTCATCTGAGATTGGTACTTCTGACCTTGAGGAAGAAAAAATTGTATGCCAAGTTCTCGAAGTGTGAGTTTTGGCTCGAGTCTGTGGCATTCTTGGGACACGTGGTGTCCAAGGAGGGAGTTTGGGTTGATCAAGCCAAGATTGAGGCAGTTAAGGGTTGGACAAGACCTACCTCTCCTTCTGAGATTCGGAGTTTCATGGGGTTAGCAGGCTACTATTGGTGGTTTGTGCAGGGTTTCTCCACCATTGCAGCGCCATTGACTAGATTGACTCAGAAAACTGTAGATTTTCATTGGTTCGATGAGTGTGAGGCGAGCTTTCAAAAGCTCAAGGCTTTGTTGACCTCTGCTCCTATGTTGACTTTGCCCGAGGAGGGTGTGGGTTTTACCATATATTGTGATGCCTCTGGAGTTTGTGTGGAAGGTGTATTGATGCAGAAAGGGAAAGTTGTTGACTATGCTTCTAGACAGTTGAAGGCACATGAGAAGAACTACCCTACTCACGACCTAGAGCTCGCAGCAGTGGTGTTTGTGCTTAAGTTATGGCGGCATTAATTGTATGGGGTTCATTGTGAGGTCTTCACCGATCATCAGAGTGTTCAGTACACTTTTAGTCAGAGGGATCTGAACTTGAGACAACGTAAATGGCTTGAGTTACTGAAGAACTATGATATGACCATTCTGTACCAGAGTGGGAAGGCCAATATTATGGCCGATACTTTGAGTAGGAAGGATTCTAGTATGGGGAGTCTCGCTGCGATTTGTGTTAATATGAGGACACTGGCAAGAGAGGTTCAGAGGCTAGCCAATAATTTTGTCACGTTACAGGTTTTTAGGAGAGCGGTGGTTTGATTGCATTCATTGAGGCCCATTCTTTCTTAGTTGAGCAGATTCGTGAGCGCCAGTTTGAGGATGAGAAGTTGTGTCTCATTCGAGACAAGGTGATGAGAGGTGAAGCCAAGGAGGCTGCACTTGATTCCGATAGAGTTATGAGTATCAGAGGTCAAATTTGTGTGCCTAAGGTGGGCGAGCTTATTAAACTGATTCTAAAGAAGCTCCATTGCTCTAGATATTCTATCCATCCAAGGACAACAAATATTTATCATGATCTGAGTTAGCACTACTAGTGGAGTGGTATGAAGAGAGATATTGCGGACTTTGTGTCTAGATGTTTGACCTGTCAACAGGTCAAGTGTGAGCACCAACGGCCTGGAGGTGTGTCCCAGATGATGCCCATTCCTACTTTGAAGTGGGAGCGGATCACTATTGATTTTTTTGTGGGTTTACCCACCACCGTGGGTGGTTATGATTCTATTTGGGTGGTTGTTGATTGGCTGACTAAGTCCGCTCATTTCATTGCAGTTCAGGTGAAATATACAGCGGAAAAGTTAACCCAGCTCTATATCAGTCAGATTGCTAGATTTCATGGAGTGCCAGTATCTATAGTCTCGGATCGAGGTTCTTTGTTCACCTCGTATTTTTGGAGAGCTTTGCAGCATGGTTTGGGTACTCGACTAGATATGAGCACAACCTTTAACCCTCAGACTGATTGTCAGTCCGAGCGGATGATTCAGGTGCTTGAGGACATGCTCCGTGCTTCTGTGATTGAATTTTGTGCTAGGTGGGATCAGCATTTGCCCCTAGCGGAGTTCGCCTATAACAACAGTTATCATTCCAGCATTCAGATGGCTCCATTTGAGGCCATGTATGGCAGGCAGTGTAGATCACCGATTGGGTGGTTTGATTCGGCGGAGATGGATTCCTTAGACACTGACTTGCTTAGAGATGCCATGGAGCAGGTTCGTTTGATTCAGAGTAGGCTGTTGACCGCTCAGAGTTCACAGAAGAGCTATGCCGATCGAAGGGTTCGAGACCTAGTGTTTATGGAGGGTGATCATGTTTGGCTCCGAGTGTCACCCATGAAAGGTGTTATGCGATTTGGAAAGAAGGGCAAGCTTAGCCCTAGGTTTAATGGCCCTTTTGAGCTTTTGAGCAGTGTGGGAGAGGTGACCTATAAGTTGGCCTTGCCACCTAGCTTGTCAGTTGTGCATCCGGTGTTTCATGTTTCCATGCTTCGAAAGAACATTCCGGATGAGTCTTATGTGATTAAACTCGATACTTTGGAGTTGGGTCTTGATTTGTCTTTTGAGGAAGAGCCTACAACTATTCTTGATGGACAGGTCCGTAAGCTTAGGACCAAGGAGGTTGCTTCAGTGGGGTCACCGTTCAGCAAGAGAGGCTACTTGGGAGTTTGAGTCTGACATGCGTGCCAGATACCCTCAGCTTTTCGAGGCTCCAGGTACTTTCTTTTACTTTATGTTTGAGGACGAACATGGTTTTTAGTGGTGGATAATGTAATGACCCTACATGTATTTCTTGATAAGTTTTGCAACATGACCATTTTACCCCTCCCGTGAGTTTCCCCGAGTTACTTTTGAAATGTTTCCAAGTTTGGTTTTGTGAAAGTTGTGTTAAAAATGAAGATTTTGAAAAGTTTTGATTTTAAAGGCTTAAGTTGGAAATTTGTGGTTTTTGAGGTCATTCGGAGTTTCGGGACTCGAATGGAAATTCAATCAATTCCATTAGTTCTTGAATGTCGATTTTGGCCTAGGAGAGTTGACGGGGTCAGTTTTGGGGCTGTTTTGTGGAATTGAGGTCTTAAGTTGGAAAATTATGAAATTTTGATCAATGGGTTGACTTTAGTCAGCATTCAAGAATTCAATGATCGGATGTCGATTCCGACCACTCCGTTGGATTCAGGGGGTGATTTTAGGCCTAGGGGTGGCATTGGTTGAATTTTTAGAGCTCGCGAGCTCGTTTTAAGTTGTTGAGGCTTATGACAGTTTTACGGGGTTTTATCACTTTTCGAGTCAAGGAGAACTCAAATCTGAATTCCAATGGTTCCATTGAGTGTGGAACGTTGACTTTAGTAGGGTTGCATATCTGGTTTGTGTGCACGGGGTTTCAAACAAATCCCGAGGGTCCTTTCAGAGACTTGTGAAATTATTATTTTTCCTGATATCTTGTGCCAGCTATTTTGGCCCCCCTGTGTTCGACGGGTTGTTACCCGCGTTCGCGGAGGGCAAGGCTGGTGATCTCCGCATTCACGGAGTAGAGTCCGTACTTGCGGAGGGTCGTGGTTCTGTTCTCCGCGTTCGCAGAGTGTTAGTTTTTCGAATCGTGTTTTGGTATCTGCGTTCGCAGAGGGGGTTCAACGTTCACAGAGTATAGTATTGTTGGTCTCCGCATTCGCGGAGAGGGTTCCGCGTTCGCGGAGGTCATTTTTGACCTGAACAGTGTAAATTCGGGAAATATCCCATTTTCACCATTTTCATCATTGTGGAACTCTCTTGGATGATTTTTTAAAAGAATTTTCTTGGAAATCAGTGTGGGTAAGTGATTTTAACCCTTGGTCTTGATTACCCAATGCTTTAAACATGATTTTGAATTGGAATTTAGGATTTTCAAATGTGTTTTTGTGATTTTGAAAGAACTCTGAAAATTTGACGACATGGGAATGGAGGGCTGTTTTGAGCTTCGTTTTCAAATGGGTTTTTCACCATTAAGATAGTATGGTATCGAGGATGAGTTTTATGAAAGAAATCCCAAATTCAAACCCCATTTTCGAAATCGGATTTTTGGGTTGTTTTACCTTTTCTTTCCGAATTTCATGTTTTTTGCATTGATAGACCTAAATTGTGATTGGATTTCCATATATGAATAGATTGTGTTGCTTTTGATTGCTTACGGATGGGAAAAGCTCCAATTGTTGAGTGATTTCGATTCAATTAAGGCAAGTGAACTCTTAAAACTCTGTAAAGCTTTTAGAATTTCCAATTCCTTGCTTGATTGCGTTGGGGAATAATGGGATTGAGGTATTGGGTGAGTTCTTGCATGAATCAATCTAATAATGACTGACGAGGTTAATAAAATGGCTTGTATGCTAATGTGATAGTCCAACGTGTGATTGGGCCATGGACTGCATATCAGTGTAAGTTTGATGCATTTCTATGATAGTCTCAATGTGATTATGAACGTGTTGAATATGTCTTTTTCTCATTGTTGATTTGGGAAATGACTTGAGAATATCTTTTTTAGTGATTGGTCCTACTTGTGATGAAATGAGTAGAGAAATAGAGACTAGGCAATTGACATCATTGATATGTTGTGGATATTGAGATTTTGACTATTGGTGTTGATATATTGATGATAGTGTGACGTGATTTGCATTGATATGAACTGCGTTGTGATTGTGAGCACTATCATTCATTCTCATTATATGTGTGAACATGCTTTTACGCATCGGTTCTAGAAACACTATGATGAGAAACTTGATGTTATATGCTGATGGGAAATGGTTCAGACGGATATGTGGTCCATCTGTGGCCAGTGATGATTTATGCCGATGGGAAATGGTTCCCGCGAATATGTGGTCCATGTATGGCCAGTGATGATTTATGCCAATGGGAAATGGTTCCGGCGGATACATGGTGCATGTGTAGCCCCCATAGGTACAGATCTGAGATTCAGCAGTTGTGTATCGTAGGACAGACATGCATTCTATACTTGGCATTGCATCACATTGTACTGTCTGATCCTTGCTTTTGTGATACTATGTGGTACTTCATGACTTAGAGACTTACTTGTTGATACTGAATTGAGCTTCATGTTGAACTATTGCTGAACTGTTGTTGACGTGTATTATTTGAACTGTGGATTGGAAATCTGTTAGTTTGGGCTGAGTTTCTGTGCATGTTGTAGTTGTTGGAGGTTCGATTGGAAGTCAGGGTTTCGTGTTTCATTTAGATTTGCTTCGTTTTATTAGATGATTTGCTGGGTACCGTGTTGCTTGGCACTCACCCTTGCTTCTACACTTGTGTAGGTTCCGAGCCCAGAACATGAGCTAGTTCTTCCTTCTTCCTTCTCCGAGGCTTTTAAGGATACTTGAGAGGTAGTTGTTCGATGTTGGCGAATTCTCTTGACCTTTTTATGTATGTTATTTCTATTTGAGATACAAACATCCAGACTTGATGTTTTTCATTTCAAATTCTGTAATAGAGGCTTGTACATGTGACAATCAGTCTTGGGTTGGTTTATAGATGAAGTCTTCCGCTTTTAGCTATTTCTTTCCTTATTTCTGTTGTTTTCCTCCGCTTGTTGGGTTTTAGGCTGACTTGTCCTGATAGGATAGGACAAGTACCATCACACCGGGTTTTGGGTCATGACAATTTCTCAAGTGGATGGTCAAAATAGATGTACTTAAATTTTTAATCCAAATTGATGTGTTCATGCGCATTGTCGAAAGAAATATTTTCAGAAACACAACTATAATGGACTATGCTCAATTGGTAGTACAGGAATATTTGTTTGTACCTGTGAATATAATTGTAGCCTTGATGATGATTAAGAGGATAGTTCATCCATTTATTCCATTCGCTTCTTAGTTGTGATCCATACCATTCGTTTTTGAAACTTGATTGCTCGATTAATATGAATTTACAATCCTAAAAATATTTAATCTGAAGGCTCAACTGGAGATATTTAATTAAGGATAGAGGGATTATTTTCCATCATATTCCTAGAATTTCAATAGTGAAAGCACATGAATTTTTAGTTTATAGGTTATGGATCACAATTCTTTTTGCGTAACTATTGGGTTCTTAATAAATTATTTATTGATGATTTTTTAAATATTAATATAACTATTTTGACAAAAGTTACTAAGTTCCCATGAACCTGTAATATTAATGACATTGGTCATATCCTTTCTTTGATGATCAAAACCTTTTCCAAGAAATAGAGCTAGGATTTTAAATTTATTTTAATTTACTGAAAAGAATGAACTCATTTGATAAATTTTTAAATCATAACTTCATTTTATCACCACATTTAAAAACAAAGTGATTGTATCCTTATTTGATACATTGATAGATTGATTGTATTATGTATTAAAACAATCACCATTTATATATTACATAATCTCTCAAATATAAGCTTATGTGTCACGACATGAAATTGGGTCACGATGGCGCCTACCATAAACCCCTTAGAAAGAAAGCAAGAAATCCATAGCAAAAAACAAAAATTAAACTAAACACAACTATGTGGAAGCAAATGCTATGAAAGAGATATAGGGGCCCAACAAATAAAGGGGAAATGGTACAAAATGTACAAAAGGGCCCTAAAGTGACCAAGAAAGACAAAACTATATATAATATCATAACTTGGACATGGTGTCACCGGTACAAGAGCATCTAAGTATTGAAAGGCTATTTACATTAGATCTGTCTAATCAAAATACAAATTACATAGATATATCATGACCCGATTTCTCGAGTCCTGATGGTGCCTACTACAACCCGCCAGTAGGCAAGCCAACCCAAATCCCGGAACCAACTGGTAATGGGATTGAGGGCAGAATTAACCAATCTAAAGTACAAATAACAGAAGGGAAAGCGGAAGCAAGCCAAACACGATATACAATAAAAGATCCCTCCCAGAACCTTGAAGTCAAAAGTACATAGCTCCTACAAAACGAGTAAAAGTCCCAAAAGTGGACCACATAAACAAGATTACCTCAAAAAGAAAAAAGGAAAGTCAATATATATACAGAAGGAGACGGGTAACCCTAAAATGCTGCGTGCTCACCCTCGCTTCTGAATATGACTTCACCAGGCTCGATCTTAACGATGATAGCTGGTGCTCGAACCTACATCATGAAAACAGATGCAAAGTGTAGCATGAGTACCAAAACATTAGGTACCCAGAAGGCATCATAGGCCGACTGGGCAGGAAAGGTAAAAACAATCAGAAAGGATAGAATCAAGACTAGAAAAGAAACCCAAACAGGTATAAAAGAAACACACGAGCAAACCGAAAGAAATTAAGAACTGCTAAACTAAACCTAACTTTACTCCCATAAACCCAGAAGGTACACTCGTACACAAGTAAAGTGAAACCCGAATGGACCCCTAAAAACCCGACAGGTACAAAAAATTGCTAAAACTACAGGAACGAAGGGTAACCCAAAAAACTCCAAAACTGACAACTCAAACCCAGTAAAAAAGTCTGACTTCCGAATCGGACCAGGAAGCCAGGAAGCAACTCCCAGGGGCATCAGCAGCCCAGTCAACAAGAGTGCCCGGAGGAATAACAACTCCACCAAAGGCCCAGATATCCAATCCGCTCAGCAAGCTAGCCACTCCCGGGGGCCCTGCCCAATCACTAGAGTGCGCGGGGGCATAACAACTCAATTACAAAATCCGCCCAGCTAACTACCCACTCACTGGGGCACCTGCCCAGCTGAAAGAGTGCATGGGGGAATAACAACTCAAAAATCTCATATCCAATCATCCATCCACCTAGCCACTCCTAGGGCCCTGCCTAGCCAGTAGAGTGTGCGGGGGCTTATCAACTCCGAAGAGGATCTCAAATTCCAACTCATCTTGGATTGATGTCCACTACTAACAAAAATCACCACCAATACAAAGCGAGAAACACTCCAGATCCCGAAAACACATCCCCCACCTTCGGTAACCCTTCAAAGCCACATAAATGGGGAGAAGAAACAGAAAGGCTATCAAGCAGCACAACAGTCTAAGCTAAGGCTCACACTATCAGACCCAAGTTTTCTAATCCGGTCTACAAGGAACTAGTCCATCTGAAAAGACATCGGAGACATACCATAGTCACAAGGTGCATGGGTCTAAGGAAACACTAGTGTATCCTAGACTAAGGCCACAACATACTCCAAAAATCAAAAATCAACGAAATAGAACACAAGGCATGCAACAACACACAAGTAGCCTCTTATCAGCATGATACTAACCTCGAAACAGGGGAAAAATACCCTAAATCATGGTTCAAGAGAAGAAAAGAAGAAATACTAGGTACCCGCCCCCAATCCAAACCAATCATCATGAATTCACTCATTCATGCTCAATCTAAAAGGAATGGAAGCCGTAACTTACAAGAAGGCTAACTGCACGCGCTCCAAATCACTATGCCGAGCTTTTCCTTTTCGAACGGTTTCGTAATGCTGCCACTCTATCAAAAATAGAATCACAACATTAGCACGGTCGATTAGACACCAAAATCATCAAAATTGGAAGAGGATCAATTTTGAAGTGAAAATAAGGAAATGTGGGACCCATTCTGGAATTTTTGGAATTGACTTAGTGAAGAGGTTCAAAACACTCCCCCAAAGTTGTGTTAAAAATGGAACACAATTCGGGGCTCGGAACAGCCACGTGCAACAATACAAGAAAAACAACGAAAAACACAAGAAAACCCAACTATGGCAGAAAAAAAACAAGCAAATTTACCTCAAACGGGGACTCGCCGACACTATCTGATCAACCACCCTCATAACCACAACAATTCAACACACATGGGGCTTCGAATAGCAAAATTCTGACTAAAAATGATGGAGATAACTCTTTTCAAACTTCTCGCAAAAAGGTTGATCGCGTCTTGTTTTTATTTAAAAGAACAGATGCATCATACCTCTACGAACGTGGCTGAGAGCCTGCGAACGCGGAGGCAAAGGACCCAGACCTCCGCAAATACAGCTCGACTTCCAGAAACGCAGAGGAGACATGACCAGACCTCTGCGAACTCGGAGATATCACATGAACACGGACAAGAGAAAGGCAGAGCTCCGTGAACGCAGAGAACAACAAGGCAGACCTCTGCGAACACGGCCCCTAGCCTGCGAACAGGGAGAACAAATGAGGCCTACAATACATTGTTGCACCTGCTGAGTTTTGGCACTTGCAAAAACTCTAACGGGGTGCTTGGGATTTTATCGAAACCTCATGCAAACGAGATATGCTACCCCATCAAATTAGATATTCCGGACTCAGTAGCATAGTTGAAATTTCCGTACGAGGTCGTTTTGACAAAAATTGGGTCCCACACCCCAAATGCCATTTTTGCCAAATTCCACAAAGGGCCTCGAAATTATACCGAAAGCCCTGGGAAGCACACAAAGGGTCATTCTGGACAAAACTCGGCATTTAAGAACTAACCGCGCTGATAGAATTCTTATCCGACCAAATTTACCAAGAATGTTGAGCAAATCAAACTTATGCCAAATTTCAAAGGCTAAAGTGCCAAATGGCCCCAAAGTCACACTGAAAGCCTCGGCACTCGTGGCAACCATGCTACAAGCCCAATTTGGCCATTGCGAAGCTGATAGAACCATCACCATCCCCTTCTGAGGTCGTTTACCTGAGGTTACGACCGAAATCAACTTTACAAGTTCAAAAGCTCCAAACAGGAAAACGGGCATAAAACCCAAATAGACGATCAGGAGACCGAACAGTCAGTGCCAGCAAGTCATAAATGACTTGGGGTCGCTACAAGAACGCTCTAAACGATGGAAAGAAGGCATTAACTCGAAAATGACCAGGAGGGTCATTTCAGGAAAGTACAAAACTATGGAAAACAACAAATCACTAGACACCAAGAGCTAACCACAATCAAACATCGATGGCCACAAGATATTTGAATTCTGCGAGGGTGGCTTATTCTAGGAGCAGCAACAGAAAAGAGATGTAGAAGTGTAGCATGAGTATCGAAACATGGGATACTCAGTAGAAATCTTAGGTCGACTGAGCTCAAATAGAAACTATCTATATTTAGTATCTATTCCAAATCTTAAGCGTGAAAAGCCCTAATCAATATTCTTCAGAAAACTCATCTTTACTTCTATGTGTAGCCGCTCCCTAAATTTGGTCTAGGGAAATTGAATCTTCTCTTATTCTCTCATCTCTTCTCCAAGTTATTGTTCTTCAATCTTATGCTTTAATTTTTTTTTTACTTTCCTACGAGTTAATTATTTCTTTGTTGTTTCTTATAATTTTTTTTATTGAAATAGTACTAAATTAAGACACAAAATAAGAATGTTAGTGTAATGACCCTTCAGGTCATTTATGTGTTTATCCCTTTTTCCTGTCATTTAGAGCATTCCTGTACCAACCCCAAGTCATTTATGACTTGCTGGCACTATAGGTTTGGTTGTCTGGTTGTTCGTTTGGATTTTGTGCCTTTTTTTCAATTTTGGAGCTTTTGAAGCCTGAAAAGTTAATTTCTGTCATAACCTCAGGTAAGCTACCTCAGAAAGAAATTATGATGGTTCCAACTGCTCTGGAGCAGCCAAATTAGGCTAGAAGTATGGTTGGCCCAAGTCATGTGGCTTCCGGTGTGATTCTGGGGCCATTTGGCTCTTTAGCCTATGAAATTTGGCTTGAAGTTGACTTTTGTCAATATTCATGGTAAACATGCTCGGATGAGAATTTTGCTAGTACGGTTAGTTATGGAATGCCTAGTTTTATCTAGAATGACCCTTTGTGCGCTTCCCGAGTCTTCCAATCTAATTCTGAGTCCCCTGGTTGAAGTTGTCTAAATTTGCACTTGGGAAGTGGGACCCACTTCTTATCAAAATGAATTCGTATGGAAATTTGTACTGCGCCATTGAGTCTGAATAGTCGAATTTGACTGGGTAGCATATCTTGTTTGCGTGCACGGGGTTCCGAATGAATCCTGAGGACCCCATCAGAGTTTTGGGAATGCCCAAACTCAGTTGGTGCACAACTGATGTTGCAAACTCATCTTTTCTCTGCATTCGCGGGTAAGGCTCCATGTTCGCAGAGGTCTGGAAGGTCTAGGGATCTTCCTCTCCGTGTTCACTGATGGGCCTCCGCGTCCGCGGAGGTGTTGGTCTTCTCTCTCCATGTTCGCGAGCCCCTGGCCACGTTCGTGGAGTTCTGTGTGCTGCTTCTTTGCGTTCGCAGGCCCCTTGAGGCCTTTTCTGAGGTATAATTGTTTTCCCTCTGCCTTCGCGGGGCCATAGCCGCATTCGGGGAGGTCAACTACTAGTAGTGATATAAAGGGCAGTCGGGTTAGTTGTTATAGAAAGTTGGAAATTTCATATCTTTATCATCTTGAATAGGTTTTCGGTGATTCCAAATCCTGGGTGTTAAAAAGTTCATTGGCTTTGAGGGTGGTTGAGCAGAGTGTGTTGGGTAGTCCTCGATTCTCGTGAATTTGAGGTGTAAGCTGCTATCCTATTATTATGGTGTAAAGTTTTGCATCTTTTGCTCTTCTGTGTTGTTGGTTGTTCCGAACCCCGAATTGTGTTCTATTTTTGAACGTAGGTTTAGGAGAAGGTTTAGGACCTTTTCAAGGAGTCAATTTTTAGATTTTTGGAGCGGGTCCCACATTCTCTGAATTTTGACTACTAAATTGGTCCGTCTCCATTTTGTTGATCTTACTGTCTATACGACCGTACTAATGCTGTGATTTTATTTTTGATAGCGTGGCAGCATTCTGAGGCCGTTCAGAAGGGAAAAGCTCCGGCAGAGTGATTTGGAGCGCGCGATCGGCCTTTTGGTAGGTTACGGCTTCCCTTCTTTTAGATTGAGCTTGAATGTGTAAATGTATGTTGATTTGTGTGAATCTAGGGTGGGTAGCTAGTATTTCTTGCTTTAGGGTTGATTTTTGGGTTAGTTTCGAGGTTAGTACCATGTTAATTGAGGGGTTGCTTATCGTGTTTTATGATTATCACCTGGACTGTTTATATATTGATGCATGTGGATTGTCTGGTTGGTTGCTTATTGTATTGGAGTTTATCTTTCGCCTTAGTTAAGGATAGAGTAGTATTGAGTTAGGACCATGCACGAGTTAGACTGTGGTATGTATCCGACGTCGATACAGATGGCTAGGTTCTTATAGACTGGCATAGCAGACTTGGGTCTGATAGTTTGAGTCAGGTTTGGGATTTGTGGGGTGTGCCTTTCTAGCTTCTCTCCCCCATTTCTGTGGTGCCGATGTGACGTCAGAGGCGTATTGTTTTTCCTTGGCTATCAGATGTTTCGAGATCGGTTCGGTGGTACTGTGATTGGTAGTGGACGGCGATCCATATTAACTTGGTGGTTGGGATACTTGGATGGCCTCGTGTACTCTACTGGCTAAGGTAGGGCTCCTGAGAGTATTTGCGAAATAGGCAGTTGGGTATGATATATTTTGGTTGTCCATCATACTCTACTGGCTTGGGTAGGGCCCCCGGGAGTACCAACGCACTCTACTAGCTTTGGTTCGTCCCCCGAGAGTGTTAGCTAATTGGGCAGCAGAGTATTGAGTCTTTTGGAATTGGATGGTCGATTCGTTTCAGGATTTGGGTTCCCGAAGTCCTCGTGCCTCAGCACTCTATTGGCTGGGTAGGGCCCCCAGGAGTTACTGTCTGGCCGGCGATCTGATTTGAAAGTCAGACTTTTGACCAAGTTAGAGTTGGCTAGTTGAGCCCGGTTGAGTTGGATGGTGGATTCGATTCGTGGCTATGGTCTTCCTTTATTCTCGTAGAATAGCTCTTCGGTGTACCTATCCGGCTTATAGGGAACGTTCGTGTATTTGTTTATCTGTGCTTAAGTGTACCTTCTGGGTCTTATGGGGGGCCCGGTTAGGTTTAGATCAGTATTCTTAGTCTTTCTGTGGTTTAGTTATTCTCTTCTCTCTTGGCCTTGGTTGTGGTAGATTCTATCCTTTCAGTCTATTTTTACCTTTCTTGCTCAGTCTGCCTATGATGCCTACTAGGTACCTATTGTGTTGGTACAAAATGCTACACTATGCATCTATTTTCGTGATACAGGTCCAAGCATAAATTATCAGCATTGAGTTCGAGCCGGCCCCGGTCTGTTCTGGAGATGACGATGAGCACATGTTGTTATGGGATTATCTGTATCCTCCGTTTATATATTTTGCCTTGTTTATTGCTTTTGAGACAGCTTGTTTCTGTGGGCCACATTTGGGACTTGTACTCATTTAGTCGTTCTATGCATGTGACTTCTAGGTTCTCGGAGGTATCATTGATGTATATAGATGCTTCACTTCCGCCTTTCCTTTATATAATCCTTTACATACGCTTCTGCGTAGTTGCGGTTAGTTCCCACCCTCAATCTTATTACTGCTATGTCCTGGGATAGGCTTTTAGCTAACCTATTGGCGGGTTAGTATGCGCCATCATGACTATAGAAATCAGGTCATGACAAGTTGGTATCAGAGCCCCACTGAACGTTGGTGTACCTTGTACAGAGCTAGCATCTAGTAGAGACCTGTGGATCGGTGTGTAGACGTCAATGAATTATCTTCGGGAGACTACAAGATGTCTTTTAGGAGGTTTTCTTGCTTTCTTTCCTATTCATGCACTGTTGTCCGATTTGTTTCATGAAATCTCACTTGTTTCACTCTGTCACAGGATGGCTCACACACGCAGTAGAGGTCAACCCCGAGATTGAGGTGGTGTTGTGGCTCCAAGACACAATAGAGCGAGGACTATGGAGCCGGAGGCTCAGCCTCGAGTTGAGCAGATTCCTCCTAAGTTGGTAGGGTCGGGATCAGCCCAGCTATCGCCCCTGATCTTCAGGCGATGCTTATGTAGATTTTGGTAGCTATAGAGGGTATGCAGCAGCAGGAGCAAGCCCCAACACCTGTTCCCGAGCCAGCTCCAGCACATCAGGGTCGGCCTACCCCAGCGGTTCCAGAGATTCATCAGCAGGGTCAGTCTGCAGCAAAGGCCCCAGAGGGTCAGCAACCGCCAAAATTGGCCACCGTTCAGCCAGATGCCTTAGATGGAGTTATGCTACTTCGAGAGCTGAAGATGCTCAGAGCGTTCCTTAGACCGACACCACCGAGGTTTTCTAGGGTTGTTGGAGAGGACGCTCACGAGTTTATTACTTACTGCCGGGAGAGATTGCATGCCCTGACTTTACAGCTTACCAATTAGATGGACTGGCCAGGCAGTGGTGGCGCTCGTTTATGTAGACTAGGCCAGCTGGGTCCCCGCTGGTATCTTGAACAGAGTTCTATAAGGCCTTTTTTTATAGATTTATTACATGGAGCGTCAGAGACCGGCTTCGTGATGAGTTCTTGAGGTTGGAGCAGGGCTGCATGGTGGTATTGGAGTACGGGGCCAGGTTTCATGAGCTATCCCGTCATGCCACCACGATATTGCCTACGGAGAAGGAGAGGGTTAGGTGTTTTGTTAAAGGTTTGAGAATACAGATGCATATTAAGACGCAATCTATGGTATAAGAGGGCCGTTCTTTTCTGGATGTTATGGACCATGCCTACACGATCGAGCAGCTTTGTAGCGAGGCCCAAAGGGGCAGTAGCAAGAGGGCTATGCAGGATAACGGCTCTAGTAGGCACCGTCCAAGGCCCAGGAATACTCAGGACCAGGTCTAGCAGAGGTTCCACTCAGGTTAGTCTAATCACCTATTTCAGGCTGCACTGTAGACATGTGAGGGTAACCAGTATCGTCAGGGGGGTTATAGTGCCGGTTTGAGCTAGGGCCGAGGTAGTTTTTAGACAGGTTCCTCATGTTGGGGTGGCCGGCCTCCAGTTCCGAGTAGGTCTTCTAAGAGTTGCTTTACATATGGAGAGCTTGGTCATTGGGCTAGGAAGTTCCCTATCTTCAGATCAGCTTTACTAGCTCCTCAGGCGGCGAGACTAGTTTTGGCAGTAGCACCTCCAGCTAGATGGGGAGGTTAGCATCAGGGTGCGCGGGGAGGTCCCTTGGGGAGGCAGGACATGTGGTAGGGTAGATGCTTGTGGCAGAGGCACCCAGGGTCATTTCTATGCAGCTCCAGCCAAAGTAGAGGCCGAGGCATCTAGTGATATGATCACAGGTACTGTTCTCCTATGCAATCAGTCCGCTTCAGCTCTATTTGATCCTGGTTCTACGTATTCATATGTATCTGCTTATTGTGTTCCTCGATTGAGGGTGAGTCCAGAGCCTTTAGAGTTACCTTTGCGTGTTTCAACCCTAGAAGAGGATTCTATAGTAGTGGATCAGGTGTGTAGGTCCTGTGTGGTGACTATCAGGGGCAGGACACTCTGGTTGATCTTATTATGTTGAGTATGTTGGATTTTGACCTGCTTTTTGGCATGGATTGTTATCCCCTCACCGAGCGATCTTGGATTTCTATGTCAAGACAGTTAGTTTAGCAAGACTTGTATTCCGCCAGTGGTGTGGTAGGGCTCTGGCAGTCGCACACCAGTTGGATTGATTTCTTGTATTCAGGCCCAGAGGCTTTTGGATAGCGGATGTTTTTCTTTTTGGGCGTATATCAGAGATGTTAGTAGGGAGAGCCCTACAGTGGAGTCAGTGTTTATAGTCCGAGAGTTTGCTAATGTGTTTCCTGCCGACCTTCCTGGCCTACCCCAGAGTGAGATATTGATTCTCCATTGATTTGGAGCCAGCTAATTGTCCTATTTCCATCCCACGATACCGTATGGCCCCTGCAGAGCTTAAGGAGCTCTGTGTTCAACTTTAGGACCTCTTACGTAAGGGGTTTATTCGGCCTAGTGTATCACCTTGGGGTGCACTAATTCTATTTTTCGTAGAAGGATGGTACCATGCGGATGTGTACTGATTAAAGGCAGTTGAATAAGGTGATAGTGAGGAAACCGTTACCCCATGACTCGTATTGATGATCTGTTCGACTAGCTCAGGGTGCCGCAGTGTTTTCTATGATTGACTTGAGATCTGACTATCATCATTTGAGGGTTAGAGCAGCAGACATCCCTAAGACAACATCTAGGACTCGTTATGAACACTATGAGTTCCTAGTGATGTCTTTCTAGTTGACTAATGCCCCTGGCGCTTTCATGGACTTGATGGCTCGTGTATTCTGGCCGTATCTAGACTCCTTCATCATAATTTTCATTGATGATATCTTGGTATACTCGCGGAGCCATAGTGAGAATGAGAAGCATTTGTGGATAGTGCTCCAGACTTTGAGAGATCATCAACTTTATGCCAAGTTCTCAAAGTGTGAGTTCTTGTTTGGGTCCGTAGCATTCTTGGGGCACGTGGTATCCAAGGATTGAATTACGGAAGATTCAGCGAAGATTGGGTTATCTATGATTTGGCTAGGCCCACTTTTGTGACTGAGGTTCAGAGATTCATCGGATTTGCAGGGTATTACAGATGTTTTGTGGAGGGTTTCTCAACAATAGCATCGCCTTTGACTCGGTTGACTCGCCAGGATGTTCCTTTTTTATGATCGGAGGATGTCAGAGGAGTTTTCTAAGGCATAAGAAGTTGCTTACCATCGCTCCTATATTGACTCTTCCAGTTGAGGGTGAGAGCTTCACGATCTATTGTAACGCATCCGACCTTGGTTTGGGTTGTGTTCTGATGTAGCAGGGCCAAGTTATTACTTATGTGTCGAGGCAGCATAAGTTCCATGGATGCAGCTACCCCACTCATGATCTGGAGTAAGCAGTGGTAGTTTCCGTGCTTAGGATCTGGAGGCATTACCTATGTGAAGTTCTGTCATGACCCAAGGTACCCCCTAGATGTAACACGGCGTACAAGACCCCGAGAGGCCTCATACAAGCCCTTAGCATACATAACATACAAGATAATAGAGAAATAAGATGTCAAAAGCGCTTTTTTGCATCAAAGCTTTACTCAAAACAACAGAAGTCTACAACTCATATATCAAAGCCTTCTAATATCATAGAATACAAATAAATGTGATAGGGATGTAGCCCAATACGATATCCAACACTGAAAAGAAATGACATGAAAAGAAGAACAACTAGGCTATGTCCTCGGATGGATGAGGACTCACTAAGTCTTCTAACAACTCTCTAATCAAGCTCTAGCCACGAGTGAAAGGTGAATCGCCACGTCCTACACCAAAGAAGTTTATGTAGGCAAGAGTATGTGTTTGCACAATTAAGTACTAAGTATGATAGCAATGCACATAAATACATAAATCATGCTAGAGAGAGACATAATCATGACATGCAATGGCCAAGCTAAAAACATGATAAACATGAGACATAATCATGACATGCAATGGCCAAGCTAAAAACATGATAAACATGAGACATAAAGCATATATCAAGGCCAAAGCAAGATAAATCATCTTTCCTTATTTTCATTACTTCATCATGGGAAAACTTGTTCATTAACTTGTGGGGAAAAGCCTTAACCGATATGAAAGACCATTTGAGCTATCAACACGGAATCCGGTGTCTACCCCACACCAAAAAGGGTGTCCTACTTGTAAAGGTAAGACCATAAACTTCTTAGCTTATGTGGATCCACTAGCTAATGTCTACTTAAAGACAACATCCTATGGTGGAAACATAGATAATGGGATAGAGATTGCTTTAGGAGACTCGGCATCAACTAACGGGAGAGCTCCATCTAGAAAACCCAGCCTCTACTAACGGGAGAGCTTTCACTAGAAGATCCGGCCTCTACTAAAATGAGGGCTTCCATCTCAATATCCAGTCGGTGCTAAGCATAATTCCCATGGATTAGTCATTAACATATTTCTATCATTAAACATGAAAAGGTACAACTAGGGTTACCAATTCAAGCTAAAATCATGCTTATAGATATTCATCTTTCATGGACCTTGTCCAAGCTTACATCATTAGAATAGCTCCTTAAGAACATGGGTAATTGCCTCTTTGTTCTTCTTTTATCATATTGGGAGAATTACGTGAGAAAACCTTTCACTACTCAACCATAGCATCATCGTATCATAACTTTGGTACTTTACTCTCAAAGCACCCTTAATTCATCATGTTCATATTTCATAATTCATACAGTTCATATGGGTTCATGCAAGTTCAACTCATATCATGCAATTCAATGCAAGCTCATGCTTAGAAAGCCATACTTGAGACAATTTACCCATATTTGAAGGAATTCACTTAATAGAGGAAAAATCATGCTTTTCACTTGATCATGCTAAATTCATAAGATTATCCTCAATTCATTCATAATTCATGCTTGATTTCATAGAGAATTCATAAACTTCATCAAATCATAACTCAACCCAACAATCAAAGCATAGATTATCAAATTGGGGAGAATTAGATTGGGATCATGGGGGTTCATGCAATCATGTAATTCACGCTAATTCATGCACTAAGTTACTTTATCACACCAAAATAATGCACTAGGAATCATAAAGTCAATAATTGGAATCATAATTGAAGAACCCACAATGATTGATCACAAACCCTAATTCAATTGGGTTAGAGTAAACCTTTGAAAA
Source organism: Solanum appendiculatum (assembly GCA_018342035.1). Lineage (NCBI taxonomy): Eukaryota > Viridiplantae > Streptophyta > Magnoliopsida > Solanales > Solanaceae > Solanum > Solanum appendiculatum. The sequence continues at coordinate 83,850 of JAGDQO010001101.1, forward strand.
TCATGAAGAAGAGGAAGGGCCCATTGGAGGAAAAGACTCCTAATGGTGAACACTATCAATCCTCAAAGCACTCCATAAGAGTTGGAGAAAATTGAAGGTCTTCAATGGATGATTCAAGCTTCTTCTTCTTCCTTGAGAGTTGAGAGAGAAATATTTGATAGAGGAGAGTTTTGGAATGAAAGGAATTAGGCTTAGAAAGTATTTATGGGTCTTAGATTAAGGGTATAACCGACTTAGCTTAATAGGTAAACAATTAGGGAAAAGACCAAAAAACCCTTGATTAAAAACTGTCGGGGCCAATCAACGGATAGAATCTATGGTCCGTACATCAATTGACGGACCGTCCTGCTCTTCCGTCAATTGATTCAGAAAGTTCATTTTGGGCTGAAAATTTGGCTAAGTCTAGAAGGCATCTACGGAACCCATCTACGGCCCGTCAACTGGACTACGAACCGTCCTGCTATTCCGTAGGTCAAAGTTTAGAAACTTGGAAATCTTGAAATTTCATAGTGCCATTGACGGCTCCCACCTACGGCCCATCAATCCATCTACGGCCCGTAGGTGGCCTCCGTAGGTCATTGTCTTCAGGTGAGTTCTGCATTTTAAAATCCCTTGGAAGCTTTGGGTGTTACAATATCTCCCCCTTCGGAACATTCATCCTCGAATGAGAATCAACACATCTTGAGAAGGGTAATTGACACGGACTCACAACCCAACCTAGCATGCAATGACATAAATGCACATATACGAGAAGGAAACATCAACTCAAAGCTAAATCATGATCAACATAACATATCATGAAGACTTTATGCAACTCATCCTCAAATGCACATAATCATATAAGACTCTTCATGAACATGCACAATCAAGGAATCATGGAAATCAACTATGACACATGAGACAAAAGAATGAACCATGAGGATCAAGATACCTCAAGCTAGAGTAGGATCGGAAGGAAAGAGATGAGGATATCGGGACATCATATCGGCTTCGGCCTCCCAAGTAGAACCCTCAACCAATTTATTCCTCCATAGAACTTTCATGGAAGAAACTTCCTTATTCCTTAACTTCCGGACTTGCCGGTCTAAAATCTCAACCGGAACTTCTTCATAGGAAAGACCATCCTTTATGCCAAGAATCTCTAATGGCACTATAGTGGTTGGATCACCAACACACTTCTTCAACAATGAGACATGGAAAATCGGATGCACAGATGACAAATCATTAGGCAAGTCAAGCTCATAAGCAACCTTACCAACACGTCTCAAAATCTGATATGGGCCTACATAACGGGGACTAAGCTTCCCTTTCTTCCCAAATCTCATTACACCCTTCATGGGTGAGATTTTCAAGTAAACCCAATCATCCACATCGAATTCTAATTATCTCCTTCTTACATCAGCATAGGACTTTTGTCGACTTTGAGCCATTTTCAACCTCTCCCTAATAAGTAAAACTTTCTCCATAGCCTGATGCACCAACTTTGGGCCTATCAAAGCAACTTCACCAACTTCAAACCAACCTATAGGAGATCTACACCTCCTACCATAGAGAGCCTCAAATGGAGCCATACCAATACTAGAATGGTAGCTATTGTTATAAGCAAACTCAATCAAAGGCAAGTAATCATCCCAAGTACCTTTGAAATTGATTACACAAGCTATCAACATATCTTCCAAGGTTTGAATAGTACGGTCCGCTTGCCCATCGATTTGGGGATGAAAGGTCGTACTAAGGTTAACACGAGTACCAAGACATTTTTTGAACGACTTCCAAAACTGAGAAGTAAATTGTGCACCACGATTAAAGATAATGGATAATGGCACTCCATGCAGCCTAACCATCTACCACATATACAACTTACATAATCCTCCGCCAAATAAGAAGTCTTGACGGGAATGAAATGGGCCGACTTGGCCATTCTATCAACAACAACCCAAATCGAATCATAATGTCGCCTCGTGCGAGGTAAACCCACAATAAAATCCATATTCACATCCTCCCACTTCCAAGTAGGAATACTAATATGTTGGGTCAAACCTCCCGGCCTTTGATGCTCAACTTTCACTTGTTGGCAATTAGGAAACTTAGCCACAAATTCCATAATATCTTTCTTCATTCCGTTCCACCAATAAATTTCTCAAAAATCACGGTACATTTTGGTAGCTCCTGGGTGGATGGAATATCGAGAACTATAGGCTTCCAATAAAATTTGCTGTCTTAAGCCCTCTACATTGGGAACACACAAACGACCTTGAAATCGAAGCACACCACCTCCCCCTTGGGAGAAAACCTCTATGGACTTCTTAAGTATCGCTTCCTTTAGTTCAACCAAGTTAGGATCAAGACCTTGCTTATCTTTCACATCATGCACAAAAGAGGATTCGGAACCCTTGTGAACCGCAACACTACCTTTAGTAGAATCAGCCAATCTTACACCCAAAAGAGCCAATCTATGGACATCGCAAACCAACTCTTTCTTACCATCCTCAACATGAGCAACACTACCCATAGATAATTGACAAAGAGCATCCGCCACCACGTTAGCCTTACCGGGGTGATAGAGAACATTCATATCATAGTCTTTTAACAACTCGAGCCACCTTCTTTGGCGGAGATTCAAATCTTTCTGTTCAAACACATATTGCAAACTCATATGGTTAGTGAATACATCTACATGTACTCCATACAAATAATGTTGCCATATTTTTAAAGCAAACACAACTGCCGCTAATTCCAAGTCATGAGTAGGATAGTTCTTTTCATGCACCTTAAGTTGTCTTGAAGCATAAGCAATGACTTTCCCATTTTGCATAAGAACACATCCTAGCCCAATTTTTGAGGCATTACAATAAACCACAAAACCATCGGATCCTTCCGGTAGTGTCAATATCGGAGCCGAAGTAAGTGGATCCTTCAACTCTTGAAAACTCTTCTCACATGCCTCGGACCATGAAAATTTAACCTTCTTTTGAGTGAAAGCCTTCAATGGAGAAACAATGGATGAAAACCCTTCAACAAACCTCCTATAATAATCGGCTAAGCCCAAGAAACTACGGATATCCGAAGGTGATAAAGGTCTTGGCCAATTCTTAACCGTTTCCGTCTTCTTAGGATCTACCTCAATGCCCTTACCGAAAATAGTGTGACCAAGAAAAGCCACTAACCTTAACCAAAAATCACATTTACTAAACTTCGCAAAGAGTTGTTGGTCCTTGAGGACTTGCAACCCAATCCTCAAATGATTAACATGTTCACCGTCATTCTTTGAGTAGATCAAAATGTCGTCAATAAACACAATCACAAACATGTCAAGGTATTGCTTAAACACTCTATTCATCAAGTCCATAAATGCGGCCGGACATTTGTCACGACCCAGGGTAGCCCCTAGATGTAAAATGGCGTATAAGACCCCGTGAGGCCTCATACAAGCCTAGCCCTTAGATGTAAAATGGCGTACAAGACCCTGCGAGGCCTCATACAAGCCCTTATCATACATAACATACAAGATAATAGAGAAATAAGAGTTCAAAAGAGCATTTTTGTATCAAATCTTTACTCAAAACAGCAAAAGTCTACAACTCATGTCTCAAAGCCTTCTAATATCATAGAATACGAATAAAAGTGATAAGGGCGCAACGCAATGCGATATCCAACACTGAAAAAAATGACATGAAAATAAGAATAACTAGGCTATATCCTCGGATGAATGAGGACTCACCAAGTCTTCTATCAACTCTCAGATCAAGCTCTAGCCATGAGTGGAAGGTGAATTGCCACATCCTACACCAAAGAAGTTAATGTCGGCAAGAGTATGCGTTAGAACAATTATGTACTAAGTATGATAGCAATGCACATAAACACATAAATCATGCTAGAGAGAGACATAATCATGACATGCAATGGCCAAGCTAAAAACATGATAAACATGAGACATAAAGCATATATCAAAGCCAAAGCAAGCTAAATCATCTTTCCTTCTTTTCATTACTTCATCATGGGAAAACTTGTTCATTAACTTGTGGGGAAAAGCCTTAACCGATATGAAAGACCATTTAAGCTATCAACACGGAATCCGGTGTCTACCCCACACCAAAAAGGGTGTCCTACTTGCCAAGGTAAGACCATGAACTTCTTAGCTTATGTGGATCCACTAGCTAATGTCTACTTAAAGACAACATCCTATGGTGGAAACATATATAATGGGATAGAGATTACTTTAAGAGACTCGGCATCAGCTAACAGGAGAGCTCCATCTAGAAAACCCGGCCTCTACTAAAATGAGGGCTTCCATCTCAATATCCAATCGGTGCTAAGCATAATTCCCATGGATTAGTCATTAACATATTTCTATCATTAAACATGAAAAGGTACAACTAGGGTTACCAATTCAAGCTAAAATCATGCTTATAGATATTCATCTTTCATGGACCTTGTCCAAGCTTACATCATTAGAATAGCTCCCTAAGAACATGGGTAATTGCCTCTTTGTTCTTCTTTTGTCACATTGGGAGAATTACGTGAGAAAACCTTTCACTACTCAACCATAGCATCATCGTATCATAACTTTGGTACTTTACTCTCAAAGTACCCTTAATTCATCATGTTCATATTTCATAATTCATAGAGTTCATATGGGTTCATGCAAGTTCAGCTCATATCATGCAATTCAATGCAAGCTCATGCTTAGAAAGCCATACTTAAGACAATTTACCCATATTTGAAGGAATTCACTTAATAGAGGAAAAATCATTCTTTTCACTTGATCATGCTAAAGTCATAAGATTATCCTCAATTCATTCATAATTCATGCTTGATTTCATAGAGAATTCATAAACTTCATCAAATCATAACTCAACCCAACAATTAAAGCATAGATTATCAAATTAGGGAGAATTAGCTTGGGATCATGGGGGTTCATGCAATCTTTACATCAAAACATGTAATTCACGCTAATTCATGCACTAAGCTACTTTATCACGCTAAATCATGCACTAGGAATCATAAAGTGAATAATTTGAATAATAATTGAAGAACCCACAATGATTGATCACAAACCTTAATTCAATTGGGTTAGAGTAAACCTTTGAAAATCATAAATAAGAGGTAGGGCCCATTAGAGGGAAAGACTCCTTATGGTGAACACTATCATACCTCAAAGCAATCCACAAGAATGGAAGAAGATTGAAGGTTTTCAATGGAGGATTCAAGATTCTTCTTCTTCCTTGATAGTTCAGAGAGAAATATTTGAGAGAAGAGAGTTTTGGAATGAATTAGAATGAAAGGAATTAGGCTTAGAAAGTATTTATAGGTCTTAGATGAATGGTATAACCGACTTAGCTTAATAGGTAAACAATTAGGGAAAAGACCAAAAAGCCCTTAATTAAAAACTGTCGGGGCCAATCGATGGACAGGATCTACGGTCCGTACATCAATTGACGGACCGTCCTGTTTTTCCGTCAATTGATTCAGAAAGTTCATTTTGGGCTGAAAATTTGGCTAAGTCTAGAAGGCATCTACGGTACCCATATATGGCCCGTCAACTGGACTATGAACCGTCCTGCTATTCCATAGGTTAAAGTTCAGAAACTTAGAAATCCTGAAATTTTATAGTGCCATTGGCGGTTCCCACCTACGGCCCGTCAATCCATCTCTGGCCCGTAGGTGGCCTCCGTAGGTCACTGTCTTTAGGTGAGTTCTGCATTTTAAAATCCCTTGGAAGCTTAGGGTGTTACAAGTTCATTGTGAGATCTACACTGATCACAGGAGCCTTCAGTACATTATGACCCAGAGAGGTCTTAATTCGAGGCAACGCCATTGGATTGAGCTCTTGACGGACTATGACCTCTCGATTCTCTATCATCCGGGCAAGGCGAATGTGATAGCGGACACCTTGAGCCAAAAGGTAGTGAGTATGGGTAGTCTAGACTTCCTTTTTGTTTTGGAGCGACCCTTGGCTTTAGACATCCACTCCTTATCTAATTAGATGATCAGGCTTAATGTTTCAGATTCCAGTCGGGTGATAGCCTATGTGGCTGTTCAGTTATCTCTTCTAGATCATATATGTAGTCCTCAGTTCGAGGATGGGTCTTTGGTGGCACTGAAGGATAGAGTATTGGCGGGTAATGTCAGGCAGGCTACCTTCAGATGGGGTTTTGAGATTTGCTGGCTGGATTTGTGTTCTAAGAGTTGGGAACTTGATACAGCTGATCCTTAGCGAGGCCTATAATTCCAGATATTCCATCCATTCGGGCACCGCTAAGATGTATCATGATCTGAGGCAGCACTACTGGTGGAGCGGTATGAGGAAGAATATCCCTTATTATGTGTCCCGTTGTTTGTGTTGTCAGTAGGTGAAGGCCAAGCATTTGAGGCCTGGTGGTGAGTTGCAGAGATTGCCCATTCTTAAGTGGAAGTGGGAGCATATCACCATGGATTTCATTGTGGGGTTTCCTCGGACTTCCAGAGGTGTTGACAGCATCTGGGTCATCATGGATCAATTGACCAAGTAAGCACACTTCATTCTAGTTCATACATCATTCAGTGCTGAGAGGCTAGCTCGTATCTACATTTGAGGGGTGGTCCGTCTTCATGGGGTGCCTGTTTCTATCATTTTAGACTGGGGTTCACAATTCAATTACACTTTTTGGTGAGTATTTTAGGGGGAGTTGGGCACCCATGTTGATCTTAGCACAGCATTCCACCTACAGATTGATGGCCAGTTAGAGCGCACTATTCAGGTTCTAGAGGATATGTTGCGGGCCTATGTTTTGGACTTTGGGTCCAGTGGGACAAGTTCTTGCCTTTTGTGGAGTTTGTGTACAACAACAACCACAATTCTAGCATTCAAATTGCCCCGTTTGAGGATTTATATTGTAGGCGTTGTCGCACTCCAGTTGGATGGCTTGAATCTACAGAGCCTAGGCCGCGTGGTATAGATTTGTTTCAGGAGACCTTAGCGCATATGAGGATGATTCAGGATGAACGGCTCTGAGTAGACAATAGAGTTACGCAGATCGCAGGTGACGGCCGCTTAGATTTGTCGTTGGTCATATATTATTCCTTCGAGTATCGCCCATGAAGTGCGTGATGAGATTTGGGAGGCGGGGCACGCTTAGCCCTAAGTATATCGGGCCTTTTGAGATCTTGAGGGCAGTTGGTGATGTAGCCTATGAGTTAGCCTTACCCCGAGCATTCTCACCTCTTCATCAAGTCTTCCATGTCTCGATGTTGCGCCAGTTTGTTCGAGATGAGTCTCATGTGCTCCAGTGCGATGCTGTTGAGTTGGATGATCACCTGACCTATATTGAGGGGCTGGTTCCTATTTTTGCTAGAGATGTGAGGCAGCTGAGGTCTAGAGCCATTCCTGTGGTTAAGGTCTATTAGAGTCAATGTCCATTCGAGGAGGCTACCTTGGAGACCAAGTGGGAGATGCGGGAGTAGTACCCAGCTTTTTTTAACCCTTAGGTACTTCTTGACTCTGTCTTTTGCGGACGAAAGTTCTTTTAATAGTGGATGTTGTAATGACCCTTCAGGTCATTTGTGTGTTTGTGCCTTCTTCCTGTCATTAAGAGCGTTCCTGTAGCGACCTTAACTCATTTATGACTTGGTGGCACTGTAGGTTCGGTTGCCTAGTCATTCATTTGGGTTTTGTGCCTATTTTTCTGTATTGGAGCTTTTGAAGCCTAAAAAATTGATTTCGGTCATAACCTCAGGTAAACTACCTCAGAAGGGAATTATGACGAATCCATCAGCTTCAGAGTGGAAAAATTAGGCTAGAAGCATGGTTGGCCCAAGTCCCACGACTTCCGATGTGATTTTGCGGCCATTTGGCTCTTTAGCCTTTGAAATTTGGCTTGAAGTTGACTTTGGTCAACATTCATGGTAAACACACTCGAATAAGAATTTCGTCAGCGCGGTTAGTTTCAGAATGCCGAGTTTGGTCTAGAATTACCCTTCGTACACTTCTCGAGATTTTCAATCTAATTCAGAGGCCCCCGGTTAAAGTTGGCTAAATTGCCACTTCGGAAGTGGGACCCACTTTTTATTGAAACAACCTCTTATGGAAATTTCAATTGCGCCATTGTGTCCGGAAAGTTGAATTTGATAGGGTAGCATATCTTGTTTGTGTGCACGGGGTTTCGAACAAATCTCTAGCACCCCGTCGGAGTTTAGGGAATGCCCAAACTTAGCTGGTACACAGTTGATGCTGCAGACCCATCTCTTCTCTATGTTCACGGGCTTGGTTCTGCATTTGTGGAGGTGTGTGATGTTCTTCTTCGCGTTCACGGGTAAGGTTCCGTATTCGCATAGGTCTGGAAGGTCTGGGGATCTTCCTCTTCGCGTTCGCGAATGGGCCTCCGCGTCTGCAGACGTGTGGATGTTCTCTCTCCGTGTTCACGGTCCTATGGCCACATTCATGGAGTTCTGTGGGTTGCTTCACTGCATTCATGGGCCCTGGTAACGTTCGTGGAGGTATAATTTGTTTCCCTCCTTGTTCGCTGGGCAATGGCCGCGTTCGCAGAGGTCAGCGACTGCTAGTGTATATAAAGGGCAGTAGGGTTAGTTATTGAAGAAAGTTGGAAATTTCATATCTTTCTCATCTGTAATCAATTTTTGGAGATTCTAAGTCCTGTGTGTTAAGAAGTTCGTTGGCTTTTTGGGTGGTTGACCAGAGTGTGTTGGGTAGTCCTCGATTCCCGTGAATTTGAGGCGTAAGTTGCTATCATGTGCTTATAGTGTAAAGTTTTGCATCGTTTGCTCCTTTGTGTTGTTGGCAATTCTGAACCCCGAATTGTGTTCTATTTTTTAACATAGGTTCGAGGGAAGGTTTAGGGCCTTTTCACGGAGTCAATTCTGGGATTTCTGGAGCGGGTCCCACATTCTCAGGTTTTTGACTCCTAAATTGGTCCATCTCTATTTTGTTTATCTTAGTGTCTAAACGATCGTACTGACACTGTGATTCTGTTTTTGATAGTGTGGCAGCGTTCTGAGGCCGTTCGGATGGGAAAAGCTCCGGCAGAGTGATTTAGAGAGCGCGCGGCCGGCCTTTTGTTAGGTTACGGCTTCCCTTCCTTTAGATTGAGCTTGAATGTGTAAACACATGCTGATTTGTGTGAATCTTTGGTTTGAAGCTAGTATTTCTATTCTTCTTCTCCGAATTCTTGCTTTAGGGTTGATTTTCGAGTTATTTTCGGGGTTAGTACCATGTTAGCGGAGGAGTTGCTTATTGGTGTTTTATAATTATCTGTTGGACTGTTTATATGTTGTTGCATGTCGATTGTCTGGTTGGATGCTTATTTTATTTGTCTTTATCTTTTGCCTTAGTTTAGGATAGAGTAGTATTGACTTAGGCCCATGCACCTGTTAGACTGTTGTATGTATCCGACGTCGATCCGGATGATTAGGTCTTTGTAGACAGGCATAGCACACTTAGGTCTGATAGTTTGAGTCCGGTTTAGGCTTTGTGTGGTGTGCCTTTCTAGCTTATGTTCCCCATTTATGTGGTGCCGATGTGACATTGGAGGCGTGTTGTTTTTCCTTGGCTATCGGATGTTTCGAGATCAGTTCGACAGTACTGTATTTGGTAGTAGACGACAATCCACATTTGCTTGGTTGTTGGGATACTTGGACGGCCCCGCGTACTCTACTGGCGTGGGTAGGGCCCCCGGGATATTAGCGAAGTGGGCAGTTGGGTATGAGATACTTGGGTTGTCCAGCGTACTCTACTGGTTTGGATAGGGCCCCCGAGAGTACCAGTGCACTCTACTGGCTTTGGTAGGGCCCCCGGGAGTGTTATCCAGTTAGGCAGTGAAGTATTAAGGCTTTTGGAATTGGCTGGTTGATTCGTTTCAGGATTTGGATTCTCGGGGTAGTCGTGCCGCGACTCTACTGGCTGGGTAGGGCCCTCAGGAATTGCTCTCTGGCCAGCGATCCGATTTGAAAGTCTGAGTTTTGACCTGGTTGGAGTTGGCTATTTGGGTTCGGTTGAGTTGGATGGTGGATTCGATTTGTGGTTTTAGTCTTCCTTCATTCTTGTAGAATAGCTCTTCGGTGTACCTGTCAGGCTTATGGGGTTCCGTTCGGGTTTTTTCTTATCTATGCTTGAGTGTACCTTCTGGGTCTTATGGGGGGCCCGGTTAGGCTTATATCATTGTTGTTAGTCTTTCTGTGGTTTAGTTATTCTCTTCCCTCTTGGCCTTGGTTGTGGTTGATTCCATCCTTTCAGTCTATTTTTACCTGTCTTGCTAGGTCGGCCTACGATGCCTACTGGGTACTTGTTGTATTGGTACTCATGCTACACTCTGCATCTGTTTTTGTGATGCAGGTCTGAGCACCAGTTATAATCATTGCCTTCGAGCCTGCATCGGTCTGTTTCGAAGACGAGGGTGAGCACATGGCGTTTTGGATTACCTATCTCCTTCTGTTTATATATTTTGCCTTGTCTTTTACTTTTGAGACAACTTGTTTCTGTGGTCCACTTTTGGGACTTGTACTCGTTTAGTAGTTCTGTACATGTGACTTCTAGGTTCTGGGAGGTATCGTTTTTGTATATAGATGTTTCGCTTCCGCCTTTCCTTTATATGTTCCTTTACTTATGCTTCAGCGTAGTTGAGGTTTGTTCCCACCCTCAATCCCATTACTACTCAGTTCCGGGATAGGGTTCTGGATGGCCTACTGGCTGTTCTGTAGGCCACATATGACTCAAGAAATCGGGTCGTGACAGTTAGACATGTAGCTCGAAAACAATAAATTTATTTGAAGAACAATTAGCACCATCTATAATACAGTAAAATATTTTACTTCGTGATATCCATCGAAAAGTCAATTATTATTATTTTTATTAGTCTTCGCTCTTATCCAGTAAATTCCTAATAAAGATAAAAAAAAAAAATTCATAAATGTTGTTACACTTTAGATAGTACTGATCACCAAAGACTTTAAGAGAAAATACAGAAATTAAAAAAAAAATTAAAATCCTTTACTAATGTTCAACATTAGCAATGAATGATCAATGGTGGGTTAGTTCTTGATATCATTTAAATTTTTATTGTCTCTTATATTTAGTTTATACACCTCCGAAAATTGTTAATATGATACCGAATAAATCGACATCTTATTAATTTCCTACTGGATTAGTATATTTAAAGCTTATGTTTAATACGTCTAATCATGATGTGTAACAATAAGCAGCCTTACTATAGACAACCATCTAACTAGCTTCACCCCTTTCTTGATCCAAACATTGCATTTATAAATATAATTTTTTATGGATTTAAAAAGATACTATTAAGGATACACTAAGGAGTATTATACATAATTAAATCTAAAGTTTATGCATAGGTTAGTTTTTGCAATAATTATTTTTCTTTGTTTGCAACATTTTGGATAAATTTTTTTATCACTTTCATAATATTCTTTTTTATTATAATAATTATTTGTATATAAATGGAAAATAAATAGCTTTTAAGATTAAAAATCATCACTTTGCTTAAATTTGATATTTTAATCAATTTACAAAAAAAACATTTAGTACACTTTTATTATATATTATATTTCTGAATTGTCATTATAAATATTCTAAGATCTTATCCTACTAAAATTTCTGAATTTTTATCCATAGCTTTTCAACAAGTAAAAATAATTTATATATAGAAAAATAATAATATTTATCTCATTTTATTTTCTTTTATAATTTTCAAAAAATACATTATAAAATTCTCTTGCATCTCACTTTAAAATACATCATTGACATTTGCAATTCATTTTTGTAAGAATGGAATATTTGAATATCTTTGTTTTATAATTTACAAAAAATACATTATAAAATTCATTGACATTTGCAATTCATATGCTCTTTGTTTCCTTATAATTATTTCATGTATATCTTTATATTCATAAAACGGATTTTAAGATTTTGTTATTTGCCCTCATCATTTTTATGAAATATGCTCTTACATGATATATATGCGTTAATTATTTGGAATAAGTTATCACTTTATTTTTTGATTAACCATCTTTTAGTTTATAGGATAGTAACAATGATATTATAGGTCGACTTCATCGGATTATAAACAAATTCTCTATACTTATTGAACATGTAGTTATAATTGACACGCAATTTTTTCAAAGGAAGGCTACTTAAGGACACAATTGATTGTGTCACGACTCAATTTCTCAATTCATGATGGCACCTACTACACCCTATCAGTAGGTAAGCCTAACTCTTAGCCTGGTGTAATGACCCTCCAGGTCATTTCTGTGTTAATGCCTTCTTCCTGTCATTTAGAGCATTCCTGTAGTGACGCCAAGTCATTTATGACTTCCTGGCAACGACTGTTCGGTCACCTGGTCGTTCGTTTGGGTTTTATTCCCGTTTTCTTGTTTAGGAGCTTTTGAAACTTGAAAATTTAATTTCGGTCATAACATCAGGTAAACGACCTCAGATGGGAATTTTGACGGTTCTATCAGCTCCGGAGCGGCCAAATTAGGCTAGCAGCATGGTTGGCATGAGAACCGAGGCTTTCGGTGTGACTTTGGGGCCATTTGGCGCTTTAGCCAATGCAATTTGGCTCAAGTTTGACTATGGTAAACGCACTCGGATGAGAATTTCGTCAGCGCGGTTGTTTCAGAATGCCCAGTTTGGTCTAGAATGACCCTTCGTGTGCTTCCCAGGGCTTCCGATCTAATTCCGAGGCCCTTGAAAGAATTCAGCTAAAATGACACTTTGGGTGTGGGACTCACTTTTGATGAAACGACCTCGTACGGAAATTCTGACTGCGCTATTGAGTCTGGAATGTTGAATTTAGTAGGGTAGCATATCTGGTTTATTTTCATCGGGTCCCGAACGAATTCTGAGGATCCGTTCGGAGACTTTGGAAAATAGCAAAATCGGGTGTTGCTGGTGCAGACCTTTAGCGACCAGAATTGCTGCTATTTCAATAGCAAAAAATCAGATTCAAACCTCATTTTAAAATTTTGATATCTCGAGTTCTAGAGCTCCGTTTTGGGTGATTCAAAGTCCCAGGTTCTCGGAATCTTGTTGGCTGTGTGGGTTAGTGCTCGGATAGTGTTGGGTGATCGTGGTTTTCCATGAATTTGAGGCGTAAGTGGCTGCCTTGAACTAGAATTGTGTAAGGTTTTGCATCTTGGGTTTGTTGTTGCATGGAGCTGATCCGAGCCCTGAGAGGTGTTCCGTTTATGAACACAAGCTCAGGGGAGGGTTTAGGACCTCTTCACGGTGTTAATTCTGAGATTTCCAAAGCGGGTCCCACATTTCCTGATTTTGACTTCGAAATTGGTCTGTCTTCGATTTTATGATTCTAGTGTCTAAACGAGCGTACTTAAGCAGTGATTGTATTTTTGATAGCGTGGCAGCGATCAGAGGCCGTTCGGAAGGGAAAAGTTTCGGCGGAGTGATTTGGAGTGCACGCGGTTGGCCTTCTAGTAGGTTACTGCTTCCCTTCCTTTAGATTGAGCTTGAATGTGTGATTGTATGCTAATATGTGTAAATCTGGTGTGGGCTTCTAGTATTTTTTCTCTTCTTCTAAGAAACCATGTTTTGGGACTGATATTCAGGCTATTATGGGGTTAGAACCATGCTATCGGAGGGGTTGTTTTTATGTTGTTGCATGCAGACTTTCTGTTGGCTATTTTATGTGCTGGATTATGTGTATCTTTGGCCTTAGATTAGGCTAGGCAAGTTTTTCCATACACCAATGCACCTGGTTGACTTTCATATGTATCCGACGTCGATTCAGATGGACCAGGTCCTTGTAGACCGGAATAGCAGACTTGGGTCTGATAGTTGAGCCTAGTTTTTGCTTTGCATTGCTTGTGATCCCACATTCATCATTTGATCAAAAATTCGGAGTTCATGCAAAACCCCAAAAATGTAACTTTAAAAAACCAAAATTTCAAATTGAAATCATGAAAGAAACAATGGGTAATCAAGGTTTAGAGTTAAAATTAGTTACCCACAAGGTTTCCACGAAAATCTCTCGTTCAAATCGCCTCGCCAAGCTTCAAAATGTTGAAAATTGTGAAAATGGGACATTTCATGAATTTACACTGTTTCAGGCAAAAATAACATCTGCGAATGCGGACCACTAAGCCTACGAATGCAGAGACCAACACTGCAGTACTCAACAAACGCGGACAACACTCCGCGAACGTGGAGACCAACTCACGCCATTCTCCATGAATGTGCCAACACTCTGTGGGCTCGAAGACCAAACAGGTCACTCTCCGCGAACGCGCCCAGTGACCCTCCACGAACGTGTAGGCTAAAATGTACCAGATACAGAAACCAGAAATCAGCAATCCAACAAGTCTCCGAATGGACTCTCGGGATTCGTTTGGAACCCCGTGCACACAAACCAGGTATGCTACCCTACTAAATTCGACGTTCCAAATTCAATGGAACTTTCGAAATTCGAATTCTAGGTTTCCTTGACCCAGAACACGATAAAGCACAACTAAACTAACTTAAGCCTCAAGAACTCAAATCAAGCTCGGGACCTCTAAAAATTCAACCAAGGCCACTCCTAGGCCTAAAATCATCCCCCGAATCCAATGTAGTTGTTGATATCAAATGTCGAGCGTCTGATCTCCGAATGTTGACCGAAGTCTACTCTATGATAAAAATTTTATAATTTTCTAACTCAAGGACTCAAATCCACGATACAGCTCCAAAACTGATTCCATCAACTCTTCTAGACCAAATTCCACATTTCGGAGCTGATGGAATCAACTGAATCCACATTCGAGACCCGAAACTCCGAATGACCCCAAAAATAACATTTTAACAACTTAAGCCTTTAGAGTTCAAAACTTTCCAAAAACCATAAATTAACAAGAATTTTACAAAACTAACTTGAAATATCAGTCAAACATGACTCGACGCAACTTTCAAGAGGGGTAAAATTGTCATTTTATGAAAAGTACAAAAAATGAACTTTAGGGTCATTACACAACCAACCTTTCAAGTATGAACCAAATAATGCCAAGCAGTGAAGAAAGTCATCTAAGCCAAGAATACTAGAATGGAAGGAGAGAAATACTAATCAAGGCAACACTAGCTATGCACAAAGATAAGAAGAGCCATTCAACCACTAGTCCAACTGGACGGCACACAACTAAGGCATCCTTCTAAGACAACTAGATCCACAAGCACCACCATATTGAGAACTAACAAAGTTGGTCTAGCCACCTATCTAACAAGGATCGGCACCACAGCAACAACAACTGGCAAGGAAGACAAAAAAAGGAACAACTAACTAACCCGGTTGTAAACTCATATCACAGCCACTATGGAAAAAGCACGGGGAGTTGCTCAACCACGACTTTCAGATATAGGAATCCGACCTAATTTATCCACTACTAAAAAAATCAACTGCGGAGCTAAAACATATTTAATCCCAAATAAGGTGGCCACAACAGTCAGGAGATAAATAGAAAGTTAAATAAGCACGCATGGGTAAGAAAACCCCAAAACCACACAATATGAGCAATACAGAGCAAAACAAGGAAATCAAGAAAATACAATCGATACCTGGATCCTCGGCCTCCGACTGGCCTGTAGAAGAACAGAACGGATCGTGACCAACCCGGGCCTGAACTCCTGAAGTAATATAAGCACCACTTTGAGCACTACCTCTAATTATAGATGACGTTAACCTATGATACTGGCCCGACTGAGCAAACTGTACACTTGTCCCATGTCGAGAACACTCTCTAGATCGGTGGCCAAGTTCTCCACAGATACGGCAATGCATAACCACTCTAGCCTGGGGAGTAGAAGAAGCCATAGGTGTCTGGATGAGTAACTGCCACATTGGGAAATCCCTGGACCAGTGGTTTAGGTCACCGCAGTCATAACAGCCCTGAGAAAAATGAGCCGCAAGAAGACGGCTACCATGGCCTGCAAAACCTAAATTTGAACCACTTGAACTCTGGCCTGTGCTGGGACCACCCTGACAGAGCTGGCTACGCCAGGAGCATGTAATGCCACCTGAACAGGCCGGCTAGACTTAACCTGCTGGAACCTCTGACAGAACTTGTCTTAAGAATTTCTAGGCCTAGAATGGGGCCCACTGTGGCTATCATCCTGCCTGACCCTCTGATCGCTGCCTCTGTGCGCCTCAGGGCATGCCTGCTCCACTGCCCTCACATGGCTGACAATCTGGGGAAAGATAGACCCAACCTCTATAATCTGCTTTGACGCCAAACGGAGTGGCAATGACAAACTCCTAATGAAGTACTGACTCATATCCTGATCCGTAAGGAATAATGTGGGTTAAGCCCTGCCCATCCAACAAATCCAACACATGCTAAGATATTGATGACAAACCCTGTTGAGGACCACTCGACCCAACTCTGTCCTGAGTAGTAACCGCCGCACCTGCTAGTGGTGTACCCCCAAAGGAACTCGGGCCTCCTAACACTGAACCTCGAGGAGCCAAGGTAGCCAATGACTCTATCGGAGCCTCGGCTGCCCCCAAACTCTCCACCTACCGAAGAACACCTCTAACCTTAGGGCATAGGCCTGACTGAGGCCCTGATGTCTGAACAAGTGTTGAACCACTGGTAGAATGTGCAGACGCTCCGTCTACGCCTATTGAATACCTTGTCCTATCCATCTAAAGAGAGAGTGGATTCCAAAGAAGAATTTTTAGAGGTTATTCAAAGTATGGACACACGATAAAGAGACAAGAACAGAATTTCCTAAATATTCCCCACAGCCTCCTGACGATATGATACGGACGTCTCTACAGCCATCCGTATGACTCTACTAGGCATTTCTCTCATATCAACGATGCCGGTCAACCAAGAGCTCTGATACCAACTTTTCACGACTAGATTTCTCAGGTCATGATGGCACCTACTATAACCCACCAGTAGGTAAGCCTAACCCCTGGCTAGAACCCGAAGCAACGGGCTATCAAGCGGAACAGAAACCAATGAAGTAACAAATGAATATAAAGAGAAGAAAGAGGAATCAACATAACCATCCCCAAGATTTGGCATCAGTCAGTAATCGAGCATCTAAACAAAACAAGAGTACAAAGCTTTTACAAATAAAAAATAGATATAAATAGTCTTAGAAAGCAAGTAAATACTAGTCCTAGACAAAATTAGATGGAAATCAGTAACTCCGGACGCCAGGAGCTCACCCAATCTCCGAATGAAAGCTGCGCAGCACTAAGACCAATCACCGGCAATAACCTGTACTATGATCTGCAGGGTGAAGAAGTGTAGTATGAGTACCAAATGAATGGTAATCATGAGGCATAGGCTGACTGAGCTCCACATATAAAGCAAGTATAAATAGCATATAAACAAGGTAAGAACAGCACAAGTAACTAAATAGGATCTATCACAAGGTAAACAAGGAAATAAGAGTAAAGAGCTAGGATACACGAAGAAAGGAAAAAGAGTCAAAAAACGCACCTGTAAATGAAAGGCACAACCTAATTACAATGAGAGAGCATTATAGAAGTCAACTAATCAAGAACGAAATATTGGCTGCCACCGCTAATCACCTAGGAACTAATCCAACTCAACCTAGCAGAAAGTACCAATAACAAATCAAGGCTAAGACCCAATATAGACCAAATACAAATACAACACAAGATAAATTTCAGTATAATCAAATAATAACCGACTGGACGCCCATACCCTCGAAAGGTACAAACAATAACAAACATACCCCCGGCCCCCATAAATTGGGTGACCAAACAACAGACAAGTATACTGGTGATAGGCGATGCTAATGAATGCAAGTTTGTAGTAAAAACTAGTAACATCATCGGTGGCTCTCAAAGATCAACAACAACCAAATTTATAGACCCACCCCGGCCTGCCAGGTGGGACCCATGTAGCTCCCTCATCTGGTTCAGTGGTGCACCGGCCAGAAGGGCCCACAGGGGACGTGGGAAGTTCATACACACTGTGTAGGCCCGAATCAGTTCATATACATAACATATAGCATCTCTGTAGTGGTATCGGAGAGTGAGTGGCCAAGCCGATGTAGAAAAGGGCGACGCCGCGCCGAATAGTCAAGTACAAGCTAATGTTATCCCAGATGCCACCAATATAGAGAAAAGGCGACGCCGCGCCAGATATCAGGAAAAACTGAGTGCATCCTCGATGCCTCTGATACTGCCAATATAAAAAGAGTACGTCCTCGACGTCTCATGAGTTTCAAAATCAGTTTATCAAAGTAGTCTAGGTGGTATGACTCCCGTTAAAAACAAGTTTTAGAAATTAGTAAATGTGTGAGAATGTCCGCTCAAAACAGTAGTAAAAATCCAATGAAAGTAACGGGATTGTACCACAACCAAGTGAAAATCCTCAATCAATGTAAGCATGCCATCACAAGCATCCAAACAAGGTGCACACAATCCGAAATGTAATACCAAATCATGCAACAATACCAAGGCAAGGGAAA
Source organism: Solanum appendiculatum (assembly GCA_018342035.1). Lineage (NCBI taxonomy): Eukaryota > Viridiplantae > Streptophyta > Magnoliopsida > Solanales > Solanaceae > Solanum > Solanum appendiculatum. The sequence continues at coordinate 102,301 of JAGDQO010001101.1, forward strand.
CTAACCTAGGATCCAATCGCTCCTCGAATACGGCCTCGGGCCCAACAACAGACAATAGACAATAGACAATAAGGCATCACAAGCCTACCGCTAATCAGAAAGCGCAATAATCAAGAGATGGCTCAGAATCAAATAGGGGGAGAAATATCTCTAGAATCTACGCCTTACCTCGAAATATGCCATCTCAGCTCCCAACGAGCACAACTAAGCCAAACCTACGGCTACGATGAGCCTATGAGGTCTTAGGCACTAGTATAAGGTACACCATCCATAACAAGACCTACCGGAAGCTACACCTTGCTATAAGGGCGGTATATCACATGATAAACCATCCAAGGCTCAAGAAAATTAGAAATAAGGAGGTAAACCGTATAATCGGCAAATACCAACATAAATCACATGTAATTCATACTAAAATGTATCTAATAAAAGCCCAGTCAAAGTGGGAGGCCATTGCCTACCTCGAAGCTGATCAGGCGCGCTCTGAATCCACCCAATTGATGCTCCACTTATATGAATAACCTCCAATCGCCGCCACTCTATCAAAATATTGATCACAACATGATTACATACGTTTTGACCCTAAAATCGCATTAATCGGAGACGGTCCAAAAATCCGGTCTAAAATGAGATTGTGGGACCCGCGCTGGGAATCCCAAAAAATACTCCATGAAAAGGTACATTTGAGCTTACTGAACTTGGGTCCGAAAATGGGGCACAATTCGATGCCCGGAAATGAAAAAATCAGCCCATGCAATATTATTCACCAATAAAGCTAATTAAAATAACAAGGGCAGCAGCTTCAACATGGAAATTACCTCAAATGGAGAATACCCAACAGTCCCCGATCACTCCAATTTGTAGCCACGAACTTCCCTGACACGCTGGACTTAGAATCCACCAAAACGGAGCTAAAATAAGCAACATATCACCAAATCAATATAGCCAAAATCTATAACTCGAAGCAGTCTGGTCTATTGCGATTTTACCTCGATTGACGCACACCCGATAACTTTCGATCACTCTACAGTGAAGCTCCCATCAAAATGAAGCTTCCACACTTTGAGTCGCCTCATCTGGTCAAGAAATGAGGGAGATATGGGGATTTGAAGTTTGGAAGAATGGCTGATATTTCTGCAATATAAATAGCAGAAATCTGGTCGCTTAATGTCTCATTTCTGGTCGCTAAAAGTCCCATTTCTGGTCGCTAAAAGTCTGCACCAGATATCATCACTTTAGCTATTTTTCAAAGTCTCCGAACGGTCCCTCGGAATTCATTCTCGACCCAATGAAAAGAAACCAGATATGCTACCCCACTAAATTCGACATTCCGGACTCAATGGTTCAGTCGAAATTTTCATACGAGGTTATCTCAACGAAAAGTGGATCCAACACCCATGCGCCATTTTAAACATAAATCCACAAGAGCCTCAGAATTAGACCAGAAGCCTCGGAAAGCGCATGAAGGCTCGTTCTAGATCAAACTCGTCATTCGGGAACTAATTGTGCTGATCGAATTTTTATTCGAGCACGTTTTCCAAGAAAGTTGACCAAAGTCAAATTAAGGCCAATGATTAAAGGCTAAAACGCCTAATAGCTCAAACTCACACAGAAAGCCTTGGGACTCGAGCCGAACATGCTACTAACCTAAAATGACCATTCATGGTACTGTTAAAATTCCATTCTGAGGCCGTTTTCCTGGAGTGTTGACCGAAGTCAACTGTTGAAACTCCGGTACCTCCAAAACATAAAAACGAGCATAAAATCCAAACAAACGACCAGGCTACTGAACAGTCAGTGCGAGCGAGTCAATAATGACTTGGCGTCGCTACAGAAAAGCTCTAAATGCTGAAAAAATCGGAAAATGGAGAAAATGACCTAGAGGGTCATTACAAAGAAAATGCTATGAAATATATGTAGGGGCCCAACAAATAAGGGGGAAATGGTACAAAACATACAAAAAGGGCCCTAAAGTGACCAAGAAAGACAAAACTATATATAAGTTCAAACCTCGTACCTGGTGTCACCGGTACAAGAGCAACAAGTATTAAAAGGCTTTATACATTAGATTTGTCTAATCAAAATTCAAACTACATAGACAGTAAAAAAAATAAGGAAAACAACTAATCACTGGACGCCAAGAGCTAACCAAAATCAAACACCGATGGCCACGGGAGATTCAAATTCAGCGGGGGTGGCTTATACTAGGAGCTCCATCAGAAAAAAGATAAAGAAGAGTAGCATGAGTGCCAAAACATAGGATACTCAATAGGCATCATAGGCCAACTGAGCTCAAATAAAAACTATCTACATTAAGTAACTATTCCAAATCTTAAGCATAAAAATTCCCAATCAATATTCTTAAGAAAACACATCTTAACTTCTATGTGCAGCCGCTCCCTAAATTTGGTCTAGGGAAAACGTATCTTCTCTTATTCTCTCGTCTCTTCTCCAAGTTGTTGTTCTTCAATCTTATGCTATAAGTTTTTTGTAACTTTCTATGAGGTAATTATTTCTCTTTTGTTTCTTATAATTTAGTATTGAAATAGTACTGGATTAAGACGCAAAACAAGAATGTTAGACATGCAGCTCGAAACAAATAAATTTATTTGAAGAGCAACTAGAACCATATATAACTTAGTAAAGTCTTATGCTTCGTGATTACCATCGAAAAGTCAATTATTATTATTATTATTTTTATATTAGTGTTAGCTCTTTTCCAGCAATTCCCTAATAAAGAGTAAAAACTAATTCATAAATGTTGTTACTCTCTAGATAGTACTTATCAACTCAGACTTTAAGAGAAAATACAGAAATTAAAAAAAATTATTTTCCTTTACTATTGTTCAACATGAGCTTGGAAAGATCAATGATGGGTTGGTTGTTGATATGATTTAAATTTTTACTGTCTCTTAGATTTAGTTGATCGCCTCCGAAAATTAATAATATGATACCGAATCAATCCACATCTTATTAATTTTCTAGTGGATTATTATAATTAAAGCTTATAATTATTGAGCCTAATCATGATGTGTAATTAACCACTCAATAAGCAGCCTTACTATAGACAACCATTTAACTACTTTCACCCCTTTCTTGGTCTAGCCATCGTAATTATAAATAATTTTTTATGGCTATAAAAAGATACTATTAAGGATACACTAAGAAGTATTACACATAATTAAACCTAATGTTTATGCATATGTTAGTTTTTGCAATAATGATTTTTCTTTGTTTGAAACATTTTGGATAGTTTTTTTATCACTTTCATAATATTTTTTCTTTCTTATAATTATTTGTATATAAATGGAAAATAAATAGCTTTTCAGATTGAAAATCATCACTTTGTATAAATTTGATATTTTAATCAGTTTAAGAAAAAAACATATAGTACACTTTTACCATATATTATATTCTGAGTTATCACTATAAATCTTCTAAGATCTTATCCTACTCAAATTTCTGAATGTTTATCCATACATTTTCAAAAAGTAAAAATAATTTATATGTAGAGAAATAATAATTTTTATCTTATTTTACTTTCTTTTATAATTTACCAAAAATGTACCAAATATACATTATAAAATCCTTTTGCATCTTACTTCAAAAATACATCGTTGACATCTGAAATTCATTTTTGTAAGAATGGCCAAATATTTGAACTTTGTTCATTGTTTCTTTATCATTATTTCAGGTATGTCTTTATATTCATGAAACAGTTTTTAAAATATTGTTATTACCCTCATCACTTTTATGATATATGATCTTACACGATATATATGTGTTAATCACTTGAAATAATTTATCACTTAAATTTTGGATTAACCATCTTGTAGTTGATAGGACAGTAACCATGATGTTAGGTCAACTTCACTGGATCATACACAAATTTTATATACTGATTGAACATATAGTTATAATTAACAAGCAATTTTTCAAAGGAAAGCTACTTAAGGACGCAATTGATTGGTTATTTCGACAGGCTGTGCATCTGCCACTCGATTAATTTTGCACCTAAATATTCATATAGATAGTAGTGTCATGAGCTTATGATGTGGTAAAATTTTTTAATGAAATATTGTTGCTTATTTATTTTGTTGCAGTTACATTGACAATTACTCAAGTGGATGCTCAGAATAGATCAACTGAAATTCTGAATCCAAATAGATGTGTTCTTGTGGATTGTTGAAAGAAATGTTTTCAGAAACACAACGAAAATAGACTATGCTCAACTGGTGGTACATAAATTTTTTTTGTACATGTGTATATAATTGTATTCTTGATGGTGATTACGCCACATAATTAATAAATTTTGAAGTAATTTTGAATGTTTTTCTTTATTTTTACTGAGTCATTAAAAGGATATTTCATCCATTCATTGTATTTGCTTTTTAGTTGTGATCCATACCATTCATTTACGAAACTCGATTGCTCTGTTATTATGAATTTACAATACTGAAAAATATTTAATCTGAAGGCGCAACTGGGGATATTTGATTAAGGCAGAGGGATTATTTTCCATCATATTCCTAGAATTTCAATAGCTAAGGCACATGAATTTTTAGTTTATAGGTTAGGGATCACAATTCTTTTTGCGTAACTATTGGGTTCTTAATAAATTATTTATTGATGATTTTTTAAATATTAATATAACTATTTGGACAAAAGTTACTTACTTCCCATGAACCTGTAATATTAATAACATTGGTTCTATCCTTTCCTTGATGATCAAAACTTTTTCTACTAGGCAGAGCTAGCAGTTGAAATTTATGTTAATTTAATTAAAAGAATGATCTCATTTGATGAATTTTTAAATCATAATTCTATTTATCACCATATTTAAAAACGAAGTGATTGTATCCTTATTTGATACATTGCAAGATTGATCATATTATATGTTAAAATAATCACCATTTAGACAATAAATAATCTTTCAAATATAAGCTTATGTGTCACGACCCGAAATTGAGCCATGATAGGGCCTAACATAAACCCCCCTAAGGCAAGCCAAAAATCCATAGCAAAAAACAAAAAGTAAACTAAACATAACTATGTGAAAGCAAATGCTAAGAAAGATATACCGGGCCCAACAAATAACGGGGAAATAGTACAAAAGATAAAAAAGAGGGCCCTAAAGTGACCAAGAAAGAAAAAACAATATATAAGTTTAAACCCTGGACTTGGTGTCACCGGTGCAATAGCGTCTAATTATTGAAAGGATAACATTAGATCTATCTAATCAAAATACAAATTACATAGACAATAGAAAAAAAAAAAAGGAAAACAACAAATCACTATACGCCAAGAGCTAACCATAATCTAACACTGACAGCCACAGGAGATTCAAATTCGGTGAGGGTGGTGTAACGACCTATTAGGTCGTTTTGGGTACTAGAACTTTTTATTCCATAAAAGACCCTTTCGATATATCCTAAATGGGTATTTTGGACTATTTATTAACTAGAGTTATTTAATTGATGGATAATATTAAATAATTAATTTAATGGAAGGTTAATGGGTTAAGATCATAATTTATTTAATACCCAATACCACTTAGTCCACGTGTAATATTGAATTAGGTTAAGAAAAGGGTTTGATGTTCTTGAGTCGGCTACGCACACAAACTACAAAGGGGAAGAGGACGATTCAGGTAACAATATAAGCTCCCATAAATGCATAGATATATAGTGGATTTAAGGGCAATTATCATGTTGTTGCTTGACCAATGGTACTGAGAGCAAAAATTGAATTTCCTTTTTTTAGGTGTTAGTTCTTAAGATATAGGGGACAAATGTTAGTGGGTAATGATTGGCAATGATTGCCATTTGTTAATCCAACATTTAAAAATGAGGAATATAGTATATTATCATAAATAAGTTAGTCTGCATTTTGTTGTTGTAGGGTGTCACTTGTTTTCCTGACTCAATGAATACCCTAGGCGCGACATGGCGTATAGGACCCCGAGAAGCCCCACACAAGTCACTTAGAAAACATCATACAAGATAATAGAATTTAAAAAGTTCAAAGAAAGCATTTCATACAAAAGAGTTTGACAAAAGCGGAAGTCTAACATAAGTCTCAAAGCCATCTAATACATCATAAGAAGAGTGATTGGGACGTAACCAATACATCACACACAAAGTTCGAAACGAAAAAACATAAAGCTATAAAGTGTCTCAGTCCTCAAAACATGAGGACTCACCAATCACTTGAAGCACCAAAATAGATGTTTAGCCACGAGTATGGGAGGTAGGAGAGTCGAACCCTACATTAGTGAAACAATGTAGGCAAAAAATATGCACTAGTACATAGAATGTACTAAGTATGAGGAAATATGCATAAACGTGAACGTGGCAGTAAAAATGACTTAAATCGAATAGGCATGATCATAATGAGACATTATAAAGATTCATAGAGAAGATATGACTTGAAGTTCATAAGACATAGTCAAATAAATTAGTGCAAAGGACATAACAAAACCTTGAAGAAAACATAATCATTTTTGTTTGTGGGATATTACCTTAAACCGACAATAAGATCATGAGAGCAATATCATGGAATCTAGTATATCCTTCCTAACGAAATACGGGGAAACTACTTGCCAAGGTAGAATCCGTACATATCATCATTTGCTAAAGTGGATCCACTAGCTAGGTCGTTTAAGACAATCCTACGGAGGCACGGAGTTAGGGACTATAGGTTTCTACTAGAGACTACCCTATTTGAGCCTCCACCTCAAAGCCTTCTCGGGGCTAAGTCTAAATCCCAGCGGAATAAAAAAAAATCAATTATCAATTTAACATAGGGAAAGGCAATGATCAACATCAATCCATATTTTTTAAGAGCAAAACATAGAATAGCTTTGACGTACCAACTTAAGAATAGAAGTCCCACATCGGCAAAACACATGAGAGATGTTGGGTATTTAAGTAAGCAGGCTTTACCAACTAGTGACATATTTTAAAGCCATGCAGGCCTAGGCCCAAAGTAGACAGTATCTTTAGCAGGCTGGGTCTTTACAAATGTTATCAGAGCCACTACTGTGCCAGCCTTGTCGATGTGGGCCATAGATCAATTGAGTTTAGGCAAATCCCGATAAGGTGGGACAAACCTCAGTGCTGAGTCTAGGCAAATCCCATTCGGTGTGGCAAACCTCAGCGAGGACGCTGAGTCCATAGAGGGGGTGTATCTGACACCCCAGCTTAATATTAGAAGTCTCATATCGGCAAAACAAATGAGAGATGTTGGGTATTTATGTAAGCAGGCCTTACCAACTAGAGGCGCATTTTAATGTTGTGCAAGCCTAGGCCCAAAGCGGACAGTATCACTAGAGGGCTGGACCGTTACACATCTGCCCCTCGATTAATTTTGCACCAAAATATTCATATATATAGTAGTGCTATGAGCTTATGATGGTGTAAAATTGTTGGTCATATATTTTGCTGCAGCTACATTGACAATTACTCACGCCGATGCTCAGAATAGATGTACTGAAATTCTGAATCCAAATGGATGTGTTCTTGAGCATTGTCGAAAGAAATGTTTTTAGAAGCACAATGGAAATGGACTAAGTTGAACTGGTGGTACAGGAAAATTTGTTTGTGCCTGTATATATAATTGTAGCCATGCTGGTGATAATGCCACATAATTAATAAATTTTGAAGTAATTTTGAATGTTTTCTTTATTTTTGCTGAGTACTTAAAAGGACATTTCATCCATTTATTGTATTCGCTTTTTAGCTGAGATCCATTACATTCATTTTCAAAACTCGATTGCTCGATTAATATGAATTTACAATACTAAAAAATATTTAATCTGAAGGCTGGAGATATCTGATTAAGGATAGAGGGATTATTTTCCATCATATTCCTATAATTTCAATAGCGAAGGCACATGGATTTTTTGTTAATAGGTTATGGATCACAATTTGTAATGACCCTTGAGGTCAGTTCTATGTTTTTGTGTGCTTTAAGTATTTTTCACCTTTCCATAGTTTCCTTGTGGCTTTTTTGTGGTACCGGGATGAGTTTCATATCCCTCGAGGTAATCAATCGAGTTCAGTGTCGGTTTTTTAGTTTTTGGTGACCTTAAGCTTTAAGAGTTGACTTTAGTCAATATCTAGAGATTTTGATGTCATATAAGAATTTTGTCAATTCCATCAGCTCCAGAAGGGTCATTTTGGTCTAATATGATGATTGGTTCAGGTTTCAAGGCTTTCGTTTGGAGTTGGTGCGATTAGGCATTTGAGCCTTAAGTTTTCCTTAAGGTTTGACTTCGGTCAACTTTCTTGGTAGACGTGCTCAAAATCAAATTGCGTCAGCATGGTTAGCTCCAGAATGCTTAGTTTGGTTTACAACGACCTTTGGTTCGGTTTTTGATGCTTTCGGGATGACTTTGTGGCATTTAGCGCTTTGATTGTTAATTCTTTGAAAGTGTTGACTTTGGTCAACATTTTTAAGAGATGACCTCTGTTGGTTGTTTTGTAAATTCCGTTGAGTCCAAAATGTCATTTTCAATCTTGTAGCATACTTGGTTTGCGCCGAGGAGATTCCGAATGAGTTTCGGACCCCCAACGGACGATTTTGTGCCTTAGAGTTTTTACTGATGCAGTGTTGCTGGTGCAACACTAATTCCTTCATCATGATCGGTGGCCCTTGGTTGTGTTCTCAATGACCAACTTCCCTTAGCCTTCACGTTTACAGGCCTCTAGTCATGATCACGAAGGGGTTTACTGCCTAAGCCTTCGTGATCTTGATAAGCAATTTAATGCCAGTGTCTTTTAAAAGACGGGACAGCAACCAAAACCCCCATTTCCAACTGTTGGGGGATTTTGGGAGCAATTCTTGTCGGTTTTGGGTGATTCTTGTTGGAGCGTGTCGGGAAAGTTCGTGGGCTCATTCCGAGGTGGTTGAATCTTTCGTTTCTCTTGGTAATTCTCGCAAATTTCCCCTTATTTATCTTTTTTGAACCCATGAGCTAAATTAATTGGTTATCGTGGTTTGGCTTGATCAAGACTCCGTTTGTACTCATTTTCAGGGCACAAGTTTCTTGAGTAGGTTTGGATGTTGTGACGGAGCTGATTTTGTGACTCTGTGCTCGGGTCCCACTTTTGCCTTTTGGGGTTTTCTTGTTCTCTTTGCCTTCTTTTGTTGATTATTGCTTTGTAGTGATTGTTTTTGTGTTCCCTTGGTATTGTTGATAGATTGGCACCGCTCCAAGGCTCTTTGGATGGGCAAGGTACATGAGTAGTTGTTCATGTGCGGTTTTCCACCTTGAGGTAGGTTATGGTCTACTTTTTCTAGACTTGGCTCTTTTAGATTGATTATAAATTAGTAGTAACGTATGATTTGGTTGAACTTTAGGATTAGTATAGGTTTTGATCATTAGTTGATTTATGGCCATTGTTGGTATTTTTTAGGTAGTTTTAGTCGAGAGCCTTAGTTTAGGTTCCTTATGCTTGTTGATTAGTATCCTTAGAAATGCTCGTAGGTGATATGGAAGTTAGGATTATTGTGTGTTTTAGCTATTTTTTATTGAATTGTGTGCCTTGATGATTTCTTGATTTTCGATTGCTTTCTCAATTTTTGAACTGTTGGGCCTGAGGTCGTGAGCTGGAAGCCAGAGTTCCTGGTTAGTACTCTTTAGGTGTGGCGGGCATTCTTCTTGGTTTTGTGTGTATGGGTTGACATATTTGTGATGACATTGGAGAGGGTTGTTACTTTAGGATGGACCTTTGATGAAAGTAACCTGGTTTTAAAAAAGGGATAGTTTGACTTTAATGAGTTGAAAGCCTTTGAGACCCCTTTTTGAGTTTAAAAGTGATAAAAAGCCTCTTTTACTTGAATTAGTGGAATATTTTGGCTTTTTTTACTCTGATGAGCTCAATGTGCTATTTCGGGCGGCCCATTAGCTTAGGCCGGGTTATAGACTATCTTTTGGATTTATATTATGGATAAGCTCGACGTGCCATTCGGGCAGCCCGTGGATACATCTATCTGGGTTAGGGGTCTTCGGTTAAGCTTGAGGTATCATTCCAGGCGGCTCGATGTTTCTTCCAGGCTTACGGGTTTCCCTACTTTGTAGTTGCATTGCATCATTGTGTGAGTTGGGTTTTTGGTGCATTGAGTGTTTTATGATTTATCTATAGCCTATGACTTAACCATTGATATTATTTGATTTTCCTCTATCTTATTTGTTGCCATTTAGATTCTTCCCTTTTTCTTTAGTTTCATCGAGCTAGTTATTTATATTTGATATTTCTGAGCTCGGTCAGCCTATGATGCTTGCTGAGTACCCCATGTTTTGGTACTCATACTGCACTTCTGCATCTTTTTCTGATGCAGCTCCCAGTTCAAGCCGCCCTTAGTGAGCATTGGATCTTCCTTGGCCGTCATAGACTCAGATCATGGTGAGCTCCTGGTGTGTAGAGACTTGCTGCTTTCCTTCTTTTGCACTAACTTATATTTAGTCTTTTGGATTAGGCAGTTCTTTTGTAGTTATGACCTTCTGTACTTATTAGCTCATGTGTAGGTGATACCAGGTCCGGGGATCAGTTCTTGTGTTAGTTTTGTCTTTTGTGTTCCTTTGGGACACTTTTTTATATTTTATATCGCAATATTGATTTACGATATGGTCCATTCATTCACTTTGTTCTCTCTCTGCTGTTTATTTTATTTTATTGAGATTGTTGTTTTCCACAAGCTTTATTTAGGTTTAGGCTTGTCCACTTGGAGGGTTATAGTGGACACCATCATGACTTGATTTTCGGGTTGTGACACAATTCTTTTTGCGTAACTAGTGGGTTCATAATAAATTATTTATTGATGTTTTTTTTAATATTAATATGACTATTTGGAAAAAAGTTATTAAGTTCCCATGAACCTGTAATATTAATGACATTGGTCCTATCCTTTCCTTAATGATCAAAACTTTTTCTAAGAGGCAGAGCTAAGATTCAAAATTTATGTTGATTTAATGAAAAGAATGATCTCATTTGATGAATTTTTCAATCATAATTCCATTTTATCACCATATTTAAAAACAAAGTGATTGTATCCTTCTTTGATACATTGCAATATTGATCATATTATGTGTTAAAATAATAACCATTTAGATAATATGTAATCTTTCAAATATAAGCTTATGTCTAACGACCCGAAATTAGGTCATGATGACGCCTACCATAAAAACCTTAGAAGGCAAGCCAGAAATTCAGAGCAAAATACAAAAAGTAATGTACACGCAACTATGTGGAAGCAAATGCTAAGAAAGATATAACGACCCAACAAATAAGGGGGAAATGGTACAAAATATACAAAAAGATCCCTAAAGTGACCAAGAAAGAAAAAACTATATATAAGTTCAAACCCCGGACCTGGTGTCACCGGTACAAGAGTGTCTAAGTATTGAAAGATTATATACATTAGATCTGTGTAATCAAAATACAAACTACATAGACAGTACAAAAATAAGAAAAACAACAAATCATTGGACACCAAGAGCTAAGCACAATTAAACACGGACGGCAACGGGAGATTCAAATTCGGCGAGGGTGGCCTATACTAGAAGTTGCATCAGAAAAAAGATTTAAAAGTGTAGCATGAGTACCAAAACAAGGGATACTCAATAGGCATCATCGGCCGGCCGAGCTCAAATAGAAACTATCTATTCAAAGTATCTATTCCAAATCTTAAGCGTAAAAAGCCCCAATCAATATTCTTAAGAAAACTCATCTTAGCTTCTATGTGCTGCTGCTCCCTAAATTTGGTCTAGGAAAAATGAATCTTCTCTTATTCTCTCATCTCTTCTCCAAGTTATTGTTCCTCGACTCTTATGCTTTAATTTTTTTGTAACTTCTACGAGTTAATTATTTATATGTTGTTTCTTATAATTTATTATTGAAATAGTACTGGAATAAAACAAAAGACTAGAATGTTAAATATGTAGCTCGAAAACAATAAATTTATTTGAAGAACAACTAGCACCATATATAATACAATAAAATCTTTTACTACGTGATTACCACCGAAAAGTCAGTCATTATTTTTTTATATTAATTTTAGCTCTTGTCGAACAAATCCCTAATAAGGAGAAAAAGAATCATAAACGTTGTTACTCTTTATATAGTACTTATCAACTCATACTTTAAGAGAAAATATAGAAATAAAAATAAAATTAATTTCCTTTACTAATGTTCAACATTAGCAATGAAAGATCGATGATGGGTTGGTTCTTGATATGATTTAAATTTTTATTGTCTCTTAGATTTAGTTGATACACCTTCGAAAATTACTAATATGATACCGAATCACTCGACATCTTATTATTAAATCCAATGTTTATGCATATGTTAGTTTTTGAAATAATTTTTTTGCTTTGTTTGCAACATTTTGGATGATTCTTTTTATCACTTTCATTATATTATTTTTTTAATTCTAATAATTGCTTGTCTATAAATGGAAAATAAATAGCTTTTAAGATTGAAAATCATCACTTTGTTTAAATTTGATATTTTAATCAGTTTAAGAAAAAAACATATAGTACTCTTTTATCAAATATTATATTTCTGAGTTATAAGTATAAATCTTCTAAGATCTTATCCTACTCAAATTTCTTAATTTTTATCCATAACTTTTCAACAAGTAAAAATAATTAAATATTGAAAAATAATAATATTTATCTCATTTTACCTTCTTTTAAAATTTACCAAAAATGTACCAAAAATACATTATAAAATCCTCTTGCATCTTACTTCAAAATACATCATTGAAATTTGAAATTTGAAATTCATTTTTGTAAGAATTGCCAAATATTTGAATTCTGCTCTTTGTTTCTTTATCATTATTTCAGGTATGTCTTTATATTCATAAAATGGTTTTAAAATTTTTTTTATTTACCCTCATCATTTTTATGATAATATGATCTTACAAGATATATATGCATTGATCACTTGAAATAAGTTATAACTTAATTTTTTGACTAACCATCTTGAAGTTGATAGGACAGTAATCATGATGTTATAGGTCAACTTCACCGGATCATAAATAAATTCTCTATACTGATTGAACATATAGTTATAATTAACACACAATTTTTCAAAGGAAGGCTACTAAAGGACGCAATTGATTGGTTATTCCCATAGGCTATGCATCTGCCCCTCGATTAATTTTGCACCAAAATATTAATATAGATAGTAGTGCCATGAGCTTATGATGGGGTAAAATATTTCAATGAAATATTGTTGCTCATTTATTTTTTTGCAGTTGCATTGACAATTACACAACTGGATGCTCAGAATAGATGTATTGAAATTCTGAATCCAAATGAATGCGTTGTTGCGGATTAGCGAAAGAAATGTTTTCAGAAACACAATGGAAATGAACTATGCTCAACTGGTGGTACTGGAAAATTTGTTTGTACCTATGTATATAATTGTAGCCTTGATGGTGATTATGCCCCATAATTAATAAATCTTGAAGTAATTTTGAATTTTTTCTTTATTTTTACGGAGTACTTAAAAGGATATTTCATCCATTTATTGTATTTACTTTTTAGTTGTGATCCACACCATTCATTTTCAAAACTCGATTGCTCGATTAATATGAATTTACAATACTAAAAAATATTTAATATGAAGGTTCAACCAGAGATATCTGATTAAGGATAGAGGGATTATTTTCCATCATATTTCTTCAATGTCAATATCGAAGGCACACGAATTTTTAGTTTATAGGTTATGGATCACAATTCTTTATGCGTAACTATTGAATTCTTAATAAATTATTTATTGATATTGTTTTAAAATTAATATAACTATTTGGACAAAAGTTACTAAGTTCCCATGAACCTGTAATATTAATGACATTGGTCCTATCCTTTCCTTGATGATTAAAACTTTTTCTATGAGGAAGAGCTAAGATCTGAAATTTATGTTAATTTAATGAAAAGAATAATCTCATTTGATGAATTTTTCAATAATAATTCCATTTTATCACCATATTTAAAAACAAAGTGATTGTATCCTTATTTGATACATTTCAAGATTGATCGTCTATGTGTTAAAATAATCACCATTTAGATAATACTATAACACCCCGGAAAGTTTCTATGTTGAGACAGAACCATTCTTAAATTGCATATCAGGTCGTACCGAGTGATTCTTTATTGTTCTTAGATTCTAAGGTCAATTCATTAGTGTGGGAATGATTTTGGATATCAATTAAGGACACTAGAATCCCCTAGCACAAAGTTAAGTTGGAAGCTTCCCTACCGAGTAAGTTTTGACCTAAGAATTTTACTTAAGTCAACTTCAAATGATCATATCTCTTAGCACAGAAAGAGTTAGGTGGCCCATGAGGTATCAAATCGAAGGCCTTTGAGTCCTCTTTTCAATGCCGCCAAATTTGCTAAATTTTGAGCTCGGAGTGAAAAGTTATGGCCATTTGAGTAAGACCTCTCTAGTTAAGGCTTTTCATCCATTTAAGGAAAGGGTATTTTTGTCTTTTCCTTACCCCTATAGGCCTGCCCACATTTTACTCACACAATTTAGGGGTCTAATCAGACGCTAAACTATTTTCATATTTCTAAACACTTAGAATTTTAGGGCGAAGTTTCAAGAAGAGGAAAAGAGTGTTTCCAAGCGTTCATTCAAGGGTTGAGGAATTTCGCCAAGAATAATCGTTCTTTCCAGGTATGTAGGTTTCCCATAGTGATGAATTTTTTCATCCTCACGTCAAACATGTAATTCTTTAGCAGTGGAGGTCTTGAGTTCTTGAAGTGAGGGTAAGCGGGCAATTATATTGATATCTGCATTTAGTAATAGACACTAAGCTTGAATTTAAGAGGAGTGTCGTGATCAAAAGGATGGCAACAAGAGGGTGATGATATTAGTTTTGAGATTTGATCTAGTAGGTTTGACATAAATTAGGTGAGGAATTAAGCTATTACTTCTCTATAAATGGGAGTGGTACAAGTGTGCTATTATGACTCTTAGATGAGAGCAATGAAGTGTGACTAAGTCATTAGATTAACAAGAGAATTAAGAGGTGCACCCAAGATCATATATAGTTAGACGAGGTTCCAATTAAGTTAATGATTTGTCATGTGTGCCTAGATAGTATATTTGAGTTGCCATTGTTGAATAGGCTGATGTAAACATTATTTATTATCCTTAAGAGTTTGGTCGGAGAGATCATATATAGTCAATGATGAACCTCCTAAATATAGTTCAAGTTTCCTCCCGTTAGATAGATATGAACATAGAATGTAACGACCCGTTAGGTCGTTTTGAACATTAGACCTATCTCTTTCATAAAAGAACCTTCCCGTAAATTTTGAATGGTGATTTTGAACTATTTATTTAACTACGATAATTTAGTTGGTGGGTATTTATTAAACAATTAGTTTTTAGTTGATTAGTAATGGGCCAAGTCCATAATTTATTTAATATCTTATGTGACCTAATCCAAGTATAAAATTGAATTAAAAATTAAGAGAAAGTAAATTAGAAAAAGGATTGGGCGAGAAACATTACCTGCGGCGTCAACCAGGAGCGACTGCAATCCAGGTAATGCTTAAATTCTTTAATTTCCTTAATTAATATACGATGGGTTAGATTGATCATTAGTATGTTGCATGGTTATTGGTTGGAGTTTGAATCACTAAGCATATAGGGATTATGTCGGTTGGAGTTTTGTGTGGGCTAGGAGACAAGAAAACAAATAATAAATTGGTGGGTGAAGTATGTGGTTGGGTTGATATATGTGTGTTAATTAGTACATGTAATGATTCATTCTTTCCATAATTGAAAAGGAATTGAAATGGGAAAGGTTCTGCTGTGCAGCCTGAGTAATTGAATTTATTAGGTTAAATGATTATGTATATGGATTGGATAGTGTGAATATTATTATATTAAAAAGGAAGAGAATTGACCGGCGAATTAAATAGAAATATGATTATTATAATGTTGGTTTATGAAAGAAGGATTCTATTTTGGATTGTATGGACTAGTTTCTTTTGGACTTTGGGGACAAGTTTTGGTGGTTAAGAATGAAGCAATGATTGCTCCATAATTGGGTGGCAATTAGTGATTGAAATAATGAATTAACATTAAGAATGGTAGTAGACTGAATGGACAAATAGGTTAGTGTTGCAAGTTATTTTCGTAGCGGGAAATTGGTTTCGCCAACAGTGGGTTTCATCTTTTAATTTATTTTAATTATCACATTATAAATTAGGTTTTGATATATTGAAATGGAGATTAAATATTAAGTGTATTGTATTACTTGAATACCGTTAAAGTATACTAATTGAAGAAATTAAGACTTATCCTTAGGCTTGAACTTTAGGAATTTGATTACTGATTTGGGTGAGTTTTTGAGTCAAAGCTAGATATATGGGTGTCTACGGACTCGTTTGCTTATGAATATTGTATACTTGATAGATTGGAAACGTTCGAATGCATTGAGGAAAGGAAAAGCATTGGAGAATTAGATTGCTTGACTTTGGTTCTTCGGTTGAGGTAGGTTATGGTTTATTCTATCTGATAGATAGACTCTTAATAGTGATTGATAGTCATTAAGTGATATTGTGAAATTTTCTATGTACTTGGTTGTTGTGGTTTGGATAATTAATATGTTTTTGTGATTGATCTGTAATCCCAAGACCGCGAAATCCATAATCTTGAACTTGTTTTATTAAAGTGATGCCTTGAATAAAGAAGGCTTAATGAAATATTGATAAGGAAGTGGAAAGAGATGATAAATAATGACAAATGAATTAACGATATAATTGGATTGGGTGTCACGTTTTGACACGGTATAATTGGACCGGGTGTCACGTTCCGACACGGTATTAATGGATCGGGGGTCACGTTCCGACACGGTATTATTGGATCGGGTGTCACGTTCCGACACGGTGTTATTGGATCGGGTGTCACGTTCCGACAAAGTAACATTAAAGAAAAACATATTGAATTAACTTAATATACTATATCTCAAATAACTCATTTCCCAAAAGAGCGTGGTGTGGAGGCCTGAGTCCTCATGTGTGTTCTTGATATTGTTGACTGATTGTGTACTTGATTTAGTGTTGTTGTCACTTGTTCATATGATTTGTTGCTTGCCACCTGATATGTGCTATAGTTGATTTTATACTATTACTTTATGCATATCAGTTTCTATTTTGAGTCGGCCGATGATATCTACTCATTACATACTGCCTTGTACTGATCCCTACTTGTGTTTCCTTCGTTTTCCTTTTGTGGAGTGCAGCGAGTGTACCACCGACTTCGACTCGCCCTCAGCTCTAGTCCGTCTCCAGCACATCAGAATTCAGGGTGAGCTATTCCGTCTAGCTCGTGTTGGATTCTCTCTCGGTCATGGCATGATGTCCTTAGCTTTCAGACATACATTATCCTATTCATTTATTTGATATCTTAATACTCTTAGACTTGATATTTTGAGAGTAGATGTCCTTGATGTGATGACTTTCAGGTTTTGGGGATAATATGTAATAAACTCTAAAGGTTTCTTTTACTGTTTATTTTAAGTTGTGAGCTTCCGCATTATGGTTGTATTTTGTTGCTGAACAAGTAATATAAGTTGGGGTTTGGATTCGTTGGTTCTCCCACCTAGGAGGTTAAGTGTGGGTGCCACTCATGACTAGTTTTGGTTCGTGACATAGAAAGACGATATTAGTAGAGTAAGAAGGGGAAGTCAGACTATTAAGAGTAAGACTAAGAGGCTTTATAAGCTAATGAGAAGAGGTTAAGAGAAGCATCTCACAAAGAGGTCTTAGAAGGAATCTTAGTACCTCCACATGGAGGGTTCAAAAGCCATGAGATAATCCTTTCCAGAGTATTAGAGTAAAGTGAATGTAGACCAGTTTAGAGATGATGGAATAGATCCATAGCTTTAAAGTGTCAGGTTCATACCTAAGGGGGAGATGATAAGATGAGAAACCAAGTCAAGTGTTGAGAGTCAGATAGTAATGTGTTCGGAAAGAGTTAAAGTGATATATCGATCCATTAATACTCTAGCGTATTCCTCAAAGCTCAGTCGTTACAACATCATGTTGATATCTCTTGTATCAGCATTGTGTCCATGACTTATGCTCATACACTTCATACAAATTCACATTTATACTCAGCTCCCAGAATGAGGGGTAAAGACTTTAGCCCATTGATCTCAATCTTACTCCATAAAGTTATGGATATCAGCCTCATGATTTGAACCTATTAATATAATCACTCATATCTCATAGTATGCTTAGTCTCACAAATTAATGATTTACTCTCAATGGCTAGGAACATAATATTATGCCATGCATATTCTTATATTAAAACTCTCGAATGAATCGTGTTATGACCTTCCTCCCTAAAGTCTTTTGCAGTGATCCTTTTACGTTTTAATAGCGATGTTGTCGATAGTAGTTTTGTAATGATAGAAGGAGAGGGTTGATGTTTCTTATTATGGTAGTGGTGGTGTTCTTATTCCATATAGGGTTATAATGTGGAGGAGGAATAGGATGGAGTTTTACTATGAGTAATAGTTAAATCAGAGAAAGCAGTGGTTCTTGGTAGTAGTGCGTGAAATTTCAGTCGGTATAGATGATGAGAGAATGAGAAATTCTTAGAAGGTTGGTTAGTAGGATTCCATGGAGTGGTTATGGTGCTAGGCTTAAATGTGGTGTTGTTAACATGTGGAGAAATGCATGATGCATTAGGTGTTTCTTGATATGGGCTCAAGGTTGGTTAAATGCGGTTATAAGAAGAAGAACACTAGGGATGAGATTCCCTATAGAGGTATAGAACCTGAAACTTGTGGTTTATATAAGTATAATCATCTCATGTTAAGCACCATGTGACTTAGAGATTAGGCTTGAACACAATAAGAGCAAGCGATTTGACTTAGATATTTATAAGAGTAGTCATATACTCTAGTTGGAGCTATGAGTTGCAGCTTATAAAGTGTAGTAATCACGATGGAGAGTATAGCTGAGAAATGTTTCTAAGCTTAAAAGCTACCAATTATATCACTCGAGGCATATTAGTCATATTCCTACTTCGTGCCCAGATACCCTTGTTTTATGTCATGGCCTGTGATCTTGAAAACCTTATGTGAGCTTCGTGCCAAGTGTGCTTGAGCCCAATTTCAATACTCTCAGTATGAATCACTTCTGCCTATGATTGTAGGCATGCTAAGAAGTCAAGAGAGGTAGTGATAGTAACTATTTTCCCTCCATTCTCAGTTTAACCATCATTCGAGGACGAATGATCCTAAGGGGGAGATATTGTAACACCCTGGAAAATTTCTTAGTTGAGACTGAACTATTCTTGAATTGCGTATAAGGTCGTACCGAGTGCTTCTTAATTGTTCTTATATTCTAAGATTAATTCATTAGTGTGGGAATGATTTTTGATATCTATTAAGGCCACTAGAATCCCCTAGCACGAAGTTGAGTTGGAAACTTCCCTACCGAGTAAGTTTTGACCTAAGAATTCTACTTAAGTAAACTTCAAATGATCATATCTCTCGGTACATAAAGAATTAGGTGGCCCATTGATAACGTCCAAATATACTTCTTGAAAAGAAATAGAAACGGTTGTATGCAATATATTTGCCCAACTATGAGTCGGGGTCGATCCCACAAAGAATATGACAGAATATTATCAATAGCAAATATTTAACTATGTAGTCGTTATTTAAAAGGGGGAATTTAAATTGAAACAAAAATAAAAAAAAATAACAATAGCATGGAACTAAGTATTATTTGTATTTAGATTATTAAAAATAACTAGGAATGTGTTCCCCATTATTTCATAACATAGCAAGAATATTGTACTAGTGATCTATTTCAATTTTTAGCATGCAAATTTGGTAAGCTATGTATCTCCTAAGTGATTGGTCCTCCAAATAGGGAATTTCACCACACAACTTGGTCCGTCTACGGGTGTATGCTTTACTAATCCTTACCTTTGACCCAGATTAGCCCTGTACATATGTGGTTCAGACTACTCTAAAACGGAATGTCACGCAAAATCTCTGTTTTTTCATCTCTTTTCCCATTCGTTACTTCCTTTGTCCGGCAAGTAGGAATAAGACGAGTTCTTTCGTTGACCAGCGTTAAAAAGCAATCAAAACAAAGAGATTAACAATACATGCATAAAAATCAATCAAGAATCACTTTTTTTACATTAACTTACTTTAATAATTCATCGTGGTTTCCACAACCCTAGTTATGAAATTTAGCTACTCATTATCTCAAAAAAACACAATCAAAATTTATTAAAATAAATATGCTTGTGTTAATTATAAAAATTTAAGAACAATAGATAAAATATCTTTTGATAATCACGAATACAAATAAATAATAAAGGAGAAGAAATAATAAACCAAAATTCTCCGGTCTCCACGGCGGCTCTTCCAAAGTTTCTAAGCTATAAAGTTCTAAATTGTATGTTGTGTATTGTTTCTTGGGTTCTTGGCTTGCTAAAGAATAATTTTTTATGCCCTATTTATAGATATAGAAAACCAAAATAAAATAATTGAGTCCAAAACAAATTAGGAAACCCAAAATCCAAAGGAATTGGGTTCCTTTTCCGTGAAACCGCCTCAAAGATTGAGGTGCCTTCATTAGTTGCCATGTGGCAGCAGTCCTCTTCGCAATTTGCCATATGCAATATGAAATATGCAATCGGCACTTCTTATATATTATATATTATTATATTTAATTTAATCTATTAAGCTGTCTGCTTGATTTCCTTCTATAATCTTCTATCTTTAATTCGTTGTAGATCCAAACTGCTTCATCTTTACACCAATTTACTCCTACAAATAAAATACACTATTTAGCACAATCCATAAAATTTATACTCAAAAAGGATAATGAAAATATTAAATATGAAGGAAATAATGATTAAATATGTATAATTTTAGTCTCACATCAACACCCCACACTTAAACTTTTGCTCTTCCTCGAGCAACCATTAAAGCTCATCTCAAAAAAATTGAACTCAGAATACCCCCACTTTGATTGATAGAAACAATTAAGCCATGTTACAAATCATAATAACAAATACTCTTCTAAAACAACAAACTTCTAACCTCTTAGCCTCAAAGACGGATTCTACTCATCAAATTAGGTTTGTTCTCCTATTTCATCAAAGAAAGCTAATAAAATCACATATCTATCATGAAACAAATGCCCTCACAACAAGAAATAATCCACACACTCAATTTAAAGAATCGAATATAAATTAAGGACTAAGCATCGAAGAACAACTCTCTCACTCACAAAAGAATTCACATGTATGCATAAAGAACCATAGGCTTTTCCATTATGTACATCTCCACTAATTAAGTATGCTAGAATAGAATCAAATAGGACTTTAACGGGTTGAAATTTTTGCTAGGGGACAGGTTGTAATCTATATAATAGTGACTCAAAACTTCCCTAAGCACTTTTGATTTTTTTATTCATCACCCATTATTTTCATCACTTTTTTCAGCTCTCCCTTCAATTATTTTCACAAGTAATTTTCATCATATCTAAACTGCTTCAATAATTTTTTTTCTTTTTCAAACAATTTTTTTTTCATGTTACACTTTTTCTAAGAGGGCCTTCTCATAACAAGTAAGTATACCCTTTTTTTTTTACTCAACCATCCTTTTTTCATAATTAATAATTTTATCACAATTTATGCTAAGGTGCTCAAGGAAACAGGGTGCAAAAATTAGGAATTTTTAAAAAATGGATCAAGATAAATATAAGGCTACCAAATGAAAGGCTACAAGCTCAAAGGGGTTACTAGTTATATAATATTTGAAAAGGAAAAAATTTACTAGACAAATCAAAGAAAGCCTACTAACATCTTCTAAAAAAAGCAATACTATTTATTTCGCTTTAATAAGATGCAAGGAAAGTTCTAGATTAAGATGCAGAACATGGAACATATGCAAACAACCTCACCACACAATGGCACAAGTCTCAATAAAGATGGATCAATGCTACTTCTAACATGGACAGAGTCATTACAACCTATTAAATGAGAATAAGTCATTTACAGAGTCACAACCATGAGCTTAGTTGTCAAAAAGTCTACTTTAAATTTTATTCTCAAGCACTCATAGAAAAGTACTACTTAACACAGGCCTAAATTTCAAATATCAAACAAGTCAAAAAGGTCTTTTCTTTTCTCTCCAAACAAAATAAAATAAAATTAAAAAGAATTTTACCCGATTCAAAGGGTGCCCCTTCGGAAAAGAACCGAGGGCATAAGAAAAACCAAGTGGTGAATGAGATATGCCACTAAAAACTACAATAAAAGAATAATAAAAAAAATCTTTTTGTATTTTTATTATTTTTTAATAAAACAGCAAATAATAAAGAAAATCTTTTTGTATTTTTTTCAAATAAAATAAAATTCTATGGCATATTCACCCTTAATCTCACAACTATCAAAAGAATTTTCACCCCACACTTAAAATCATGCTTTGTCCCCCAAAGTAATTTATAGAAAAGAGAAGAAGAAGAAGGGTGAGAAGTACTCCCTCGGGCCCTCTATGGCCTAGCTAACAACATGTTTTCTCTCCATTAATCAAGGGTCGCACACACTCCATACTTAAGCTCAAAACGTATTCTTTAGCCTCCAAGTTGGGTACTCAGACTTCCCCTAAATCTACAAAAACAAAAACAACCAAAAGAAGTGACACTTAAAAAAATAAGAAGCTACACTACGAATTGGGTTGCCTCTCAATAAGTGCTTGATTTAATGTCGCGGCACGACACCATTAATTTTACTAATTTTCCTTCCACTTTGAGGATATGAATTACACTCCCAATTTTGTATCAATTTTTCTATTCCGCTCAAGAGGTGGTGGTACAAAAATAAAGGTCCCAAGCAATAGATATCGCATTACACACTTTTTAGATCCTAAGTGAGGAATGTAATTCTCTGATTTTAAAAAAATAAATTAAAGAATATAGACACATTGTTCCACCTCCATACACTCGTGTATAGGCTCAGATGGCTCGATTAATATCTCATCATCTCAAAATAATGTGGAAAAATGATTGGAATGAGGTTCAATGCGTCCTAACTCATGAACTCTACTATTATTTACACCCTTATATTTACACACACTAGAGTTTTTAAGAATAATATTATCTACTTCATTACATAACTCTAGTGTACTCTTCTCAACAGGGACAACATTAATAAAAGTATGATAAAATAATTCACCCTCAAATTTTAGCTCCTCAAGTTGGCTTATAAGCATCTTTTCTTCCTCACACATGTTATTACTAAATTTGTAATGACCCTCAAGATCATTTGTGTGTAAATGGCTTCTTGCTGTCATTTAGGGTGTTCATGTAGCGGCCCCAAGTAATTTATGACTTGCTGGCACTATAGGTTTGGTTGCATGGTCGTTCATTTGGATTTTGTGCCTATTTTTCTATTTTGGAGCTTTTGAAGCCTGAAACGTTTATTTCCATCATAACCACAAGAAAATGACCTCAGAATAGGATTATGACGGTTCCATTAGCTCTAGAGCGGCAAAATTAGTTAGAAGCATGGTTGACCCGAGTCCCGAGGCTTTCGGTGTGACTTTAGGGCCATTTGGTGCTTTAGCCTTTGAAATTTCGCTCAAGGTTGACTTTGGTCAACATTCTTGGTAAATGTGCTCGGATGAGAATTTCGATAGTGCGGTTAGTTCTGGAATGCCAAGTTTGGTCTAGAATGACCCTTCGTGTGCTTCCCGGGGCTTCTTATCAAATTCTGAGGCCCTTTCTAGAATTTGGCTAAAATGGTTAGATGGATGTGGGACCCGCTTTTTGTCAAAATGACCTCTTATGGAAATTCTGACTATTCCATTGAGTCCGAAACGTCAAATTTGATAGGGTAGCATATCTCGTTAGAATGCATAGGGTTTCGAACGAATGTCAAGCACTCGGTCGGAGTTTTTTTGAAAGCAAAGTTCAGCTGGTGCAACAACTAATGTTGCAGACTCATTCCTTCTCCACGTTTACGGTCATCGCTCCGCATTCGTGGAGGTCTATGTTTCTTTTCTCCGTGTTTGCGGAAAGAGCTCCATGTTCATGGAGCTCTGGGAGGCCTAGGAGTTCTTCTCTCCGCATTCGTAGATAGGGCTCTGCGTTCGCGGAGTCTAGCTTTTCTCTTCTCCGTGTTTGCAGAAGTGTGGATTCTTTCCCTCCACGTTTGCGGGCCCCTAGCCGCGTTAACTGAGGTTTGTTTTTTCTCCCTCCGTGTTCGCGGGTCTCTTGCCGCATTCACGGAGGTCAGTGTTCTGGCAGTTAGTATAAAATGGGCAGCCAGGCTAATTGTTGTTGTTAAGTTTGAAAATTTATATCTTCTTCGTTTTTAGTCGGTTTCTGGTGATTCAAAGTCGCAGGTGTTCGGAATTGCGTGGGATTTGTGGGTGTTGGTTCGGATAGTGTTGGGTGACCTTCGATTCTCGTAAATTTGAGGTGTCAGTGGCTGCCTTAGGCTTGTTTTGTAAAGTTTTGCATGTTTTCATTTCTCGGGTTGTCGGCTGTTTCAAGCCTCAAATTTTGTTCTGTTTTGGAACACAAGTTTGGGGGAGGGTTTAGGACCTTTTCACGGAGTCAATTCTAAGATTTCTGGATTGGGTCCCACATTTTCTGATTTTGACTCAAAAATTGGTTCGTCACTAATTTTGATGATTTTTGTGTCTAAACGACTGTACTTATGCTGTAATTCTATATTTGATAGCGTGGTAACAGTTTGAGGCCGTTCGGAAGGGAAAAGCTCAATGGGAGTGATTTGGATCGCACGCGATCGGCCTTCTGGTAGGTTACGACTTCCCTTCTCTTTAGATTGAGCTAGAATTTTTGAATGCATGCTGACTTGTGTGAATCTGTGGTGGGGTTCTAGTATTACTTCTCTTCTTCTCAGAAAATCTTGTTTTAGGCTTAATTTTCGGGGTGTTTTGGGGGCAGTACCATGCTATCAGAGGGGTTGGTTCGGTATTGATGCATGTGGTTTATCTGGTTGGTTGTTTATTTATGTTGGAGCATGTTTCTTGCCTTAGTCTAGGTTTGATTAGTTTTTGCCTTAGACCCATGCACCTGCTTGACTCTGGTATGTATCCGACGTCAATTCGGATGGACTAGGTTCTTGTAGACCGAAATGGCAGACTTGGGTCTGTTAGTATGAGCCTTGCTTTGGCTTTGTATTTTTGTGATCTTCTGGCGTCTCTCCCCATTTCTGTGGTGCCGATGTGTCATCGGAGGTGTTGTGTTTTTTGGAAATTTTTGGTGTTCGAGATCGGTTCTGTGGTGATGTGGTTGGTGGTAGACAACGATCCTTATTGGGTTGGTACTTGAGATTCTCTACGGAGTTGATATGTCCCGTACACTCGTCTTGCTGGGACAGGGCCCCCATAGTATTAACTGGCTCACTTGTCTAGCTGGGACAAAGCCCCCGGTGTGTTAGCTGACTAGGCAATTGGATATGGGTTATCAGGGTCCTTTTCAGAGTTGACACGCCCCGCACACTCGTT
Organism: Solanum appendiculatum; assembly: GCA_018342035.1. Lineage (NCBI taxonomy): Eukaryota > Viridiplantae > Streptophyta > Magnoliopsida > Solanales > Solanaceae > Solanum > Solanum appendiculatum. Next base: position 127,846 of record JAGDQO010001101.1, read on the forward strand.
TGGCTGGGACAGGGCTCTCGAAGTGTTAGCTAATTGGGTGATTGGATATTACGGCCTTTGGGGGAGTCGGTATGCTCCTTTGCACTCTGCTGGCTAGGGTAGGGCCCTTGAGAGTTGCCATCAGGATGGGCGGCCTGATTTGGAAGTTAGACTTTTGACTAGGTTGGAGTTTGCTAATAGTTTTGGTTGAGTTGGTTTTTGGTTTCCGTTCGCAGTTGGGTTTTCCTTCGGTCTCATAGATTTAGCTTTTCTGTGTACCTGTCGGGCTTAAGGGGGTCCCTTTGAGTTTTGTTTGTCTGTGCTTGAGTGTACCTTCTGTGTCTTATGAGGGGCCTAGTTAAGTTTAGTTTAGATATTCTTAGATTTGCTGTCGGCTAGTTTTGTGTTTATTTTCTTTGACCTCTGTTACTGAAGATTCTATTCTTTCAGTCTGGTTTTACCTTTGTTGCTCAGTCGGCCTATGATGCCTACTGGGTACCTGTTGTGTTGGTACTCATGCTACACTCTTCATCTATTTCGTGATGCAAGTCCGAGCACTAGCTATAAACGTTAAGGTAGAGCTTGCTGTAGTCTATTTCAGAGGCGACGGTGAGCACATGATGTTTTGCGATTACCTGTATCCTTATGTTTATATATTTTGGCTTGTCTTTTGCATTTGAGATAGTCTTGTTTCGGTGGTCTACTTTTGGGACTTGTACTCTTTTAGTAGCTTGGTACTTGTGACTTCTAGGTTCTGTGAGGTATCGTTTATTGTATATAGTTTGGGTTCGCTTCCGCCTTTCCCCTTTGTCTCCCTTTATTTATGCTTTTGTTTACTTAAGGCTAGTTTCCACCCTCTGTCCCATTACTGCCAAGTTCTGGGACAGGGTTTTGCTTGCTTACTGGCGGGTTGGTAGGCGCCATTATGACTCGATCAATCGGGTCGTGAAATTTTTTTTGTGTGTTATACGCATCAATCTTTGCATTCAACTAAGCATTTAATTTATAAATATCCAAACAAACATATCAACCTCATGCATGCGCTTAGTTATTATTTTAGAGAAGAGTATAAAAAAACACTACAACATTTTAGGCCTACGACCACACTGAATCTTGACAACGCTTGTAAAGTGTTGCCCAAAATATTTTTTGCTACACTCTTAAAGCGTAGCCCAAGTTTTAAACTTTTGGCTTCGATAATCTTGGCAACACTTGTAAAGCGTACTCTTAAATGGTATAGGCTACACTTTATAAGCGTACTTACATTGTGATATAATTGCCAACAAATATTTACATATAGTGCCACACTTTTAAAGTGTGTTGTTTTTATAATTGTAAAAACAACACATTACACGTGTGGCCTTAATGTTTTCACTAAAATATTATATTACCTCCAACATTTTCCACTCCCGCTCCAATTAATTTTTATTTGGCAAAAAAAATAAAACATAAAACCAATTTCCGCTCTTAGGTCTTTAGCTCAAAAATTTTCCACTCCAATTTCACGTTTTCTTCTCCACTTTCTCAACTCAACTTTCTCCAAGTCTGAAAGTTGCTCCAACTCTTAGGTCTTTGGCTCACAAATTAACAGGTACATATTTTTCACAAAGGAAAATTGAAGAATCGTTTCTCCAATTTCACGATTTCTTCACAAATTGACAGAACATTAATTTTCGTTGTTCTAGTGTAGCTGATGAACAGGACATACAGAACAAAATGCTTCACTTAAGAAGATGATGTCATAAAGCTTCATCACATTGAGAGGGTTTTGTTGGAATAGGGTTTATCGGGTAAATATTTCTATCATTTAAAGTTTAAATTTATGGATTCTAGGTTTATTGCTTGGTTGTGGCTACACATTTAGCTTTAGGGTTTTGATATTCTTGTGTTTTTGATATGATTTTTGTTGATTTTTGTGATTATAGCTCGTAGTTGTATTACCCACATCAGTTGATTCTTTGCCCCAATTTTCTCTTTTAGATTTGTCAATTTCCCTTAAACCCACTGCACTCTTGGCTCATTTGTAGGGTAAATACTATTACTAAGAAGTGAGAATCGACTGCATTGACTCTTGAATTCTCATCAACAGCTGAATCTGCTACTTGGATGTAAATTTTTATGCAAATTTTACTTTTCTGAGGTTCAGTAGCCCTAAGGTGAATGACCCATTTTAGGTCATGTTTTCAATGTTGAAGTCTTAAAAGTGTTGTCTTTGTACTGCTCTTTTCCTCTAATTATAGTTTATTTTATTGGGTATCAACGAAAATTTTAAATGTTTGAAAATAGGCTCTTTCTTGATGCATGCATGTCGAACTTTCTTTTTTAGGTTTAGTTTTTTGCTCAAAATTAGAGTCTCTTAGCATGAACTAAAAAATAATGAAAATGTGAACAAGTTTTTACCATTCATTCTACCTAAGCAGTGTAAATATGTTAGCTTACTGAATGGACAAGTATCATTTAATTTTTTAAATCAATATTAGTAGTTGACTGAAAGAACAATGGTGTTTTAATTCTATTTTGATTGATTATATGTTTAAAAAATGATTACAGAATATAATTTGTCTGCGTCCCTTTTAAACTAGTAAAGATAGGTATTACTAAAGTTGTTGATCTTGTCTAAAAATAGGAGCACTTAAAATCTGATTCAACTTGCCTACTTTAGGTCATGATAAGTTTGTCTTCCTAATTTTAGAACATGGAAGGCTACATTACACATGAAGTAAAATCAGTGAATTTTTTTAAAAATCAGATTCCCAGTAAACCTTATCACAGGACTCTATTAACCCTTGAATAATTCTAGAGTCTTGAAAAATTTCACAACTTCTTCTTATTCACAGACCTTCTATAAATAATATTTTACCCTAGAGGATGCCAGATTACAACTAATCTTGCTTCAGGTTAGAGATAACTTAGAATGAAATAAACTCTACGAAGTTTTAAGCTTTTTAGTGTGATCGACTATCTATTATAGGATCATTGTAATGTTTCCATGTTCAAATGGATCCTACATGTGTTGAGATGAGAAATATCTTCAAAGGGTTCAAGAATAGCTATCATAGAGAGACTATGCCTTTTCTTGAGATTTTGGAGTCTTTATCAAAAGAACCTTGGGTGTTGATACTTGTAGAGTTCCATCAAAGGGTCTTAATCTTTAAAACCCCCTGCTTCTATATCTTGTGTTGGGTCTGCTAGAGGTAGCAGATGCATTGGTGGAAGACTGCTCAGTGTTGTGTTTTTCTTGTGGTCTGCCTCTAAAAGATAGACCCTGCTGTGCAGAAAATTCTTGAATTTCTTCTTAACATTCATTATGGAAAGTGGAACCAAATGCTTTAATAAGATGAGCACCGGTTTCTTCATCATCATCTTCATTTTCCTCCATGGACTGAGTATCATTATCAAGTTTATCCTGAGAATGTTGAACATCATAGTCATCATTTCTCTTACAGTTGTTCTTAATGTTAGGATTATTAACCTGGGATTGTTGTTGCTGAATGGCATTGTGCCCTTGAATTTCAATTTCTTTTTGTTGCTTTCTTTTAATAGAATCTCTTTTCATCTTGATTACCCTGCCTTGTGACTTGTTGTTAGGAGGTTTCATATGCTGCTCACTACCATCCTTTTGATCTTGTGCATCTTTAGACCCCTAAATCACAGTCTTATAAGGAGTGTGAGTAGAAGAACTGATGTACCTTGTAGCTATATTTTCTGTGAAAATCTGATACCCTTGACTAGAAGTGTCCCTTGTGTGGTCTGATGTAGTAATTAAATTACTCTATTTTTGACTAGTATCAACAGTATGCGTATTGTTTCTATGAGCTTTTAATCCTCTTTTTGTTGCTTTCTTTTAATAGCATCTCTTTTCATCTTGCTTAACCTGCCTTGTGACTGGTTGTTAGGAGGTTTCATATGCTGCTCAATACCATTCTTTTGATCTTGTGCATCTGTAGACCCCTAAATTAGTCTTTTGAGGAGTGTGAGCAGGATAACTGATGTATCCTGTAGCTATATTTTCTGTGAATATCTGATACCCTTGACTAGAAGTGTCCCTTGTGTGGTCTGCTGTAGTAATTAAATTACCCTGTTTTTGACCAGTATCAACAGTCTGCATATTGTTTCTCTGAGCTTTCAATCCTCTTCTTATTGCTTTCTTTTAATAGCATCTCATTTCATCTTGCTTAACTTGCCTTGTGACTTGTTGTTACGAGGTTTCATACGCTTCTCACTACCATCCTTTTGATCTTGTGCATTTGTAAACCCCTAAATCACAGTCTTTTGAGGAGGGTGAGTAGGAGACTAATGTACCCTGTAGATATATTTTCTGTGAATATCTGATACCCTTGACTAGAATGTCCCTTATGTGGTCTGCTGTAGTAATTAAATTACCTATTTTTTTTACCAGTATCAATAGTCTTCATATTGTTTCTTTGAGCTTTCAATCCTCTAAGCTTTTTGGTGTGATCGACTATCTATTATAGGATCATTGTAATGTTTTCTTGAATGTTTAAACATGGTAGTAGATGTTTGATACTTCTCTGACTGTGTGTGCACAAGAATGAGATTTTAAAATTTTGGACTCAGTTTTTAAAAGCTCCAAAAGATTTTCACAGTATATTGTACTGTTGGTCTTCGAAAAAATGTGTTTGAACTTCTTTAAAATGTTGTTTACAACCTGAAACAACTTCTTGATAGAATTTTTTAATTTGAATCAGTTCATTTAAATTCCTTAATTGCTAAGGATATATATATTTGTGGGCATTAGTTCTTTGCTTAATCAAAGTCCTATGTTGTTTCAGCACTTCAACATTTTTTCAATTTTGCTTCAGTCAGAATCGTCCTCGACATCTCATTTCGCTTCATCGACTTTGTGGTAGGTAAGCTTTGGACATTTCTTCAAGTTTCATCATTTACTGAAGTTTTTGTACTTTCTCACCCTTTTGTAATAGTGTATGTGAGGGAGAGGATTGTTCTTTGTTTTATTAGATATATGTCAACCTTTTTTTATTTCGTTAAAACTTCTATTTGACTAAGTTTATTAATTTTTTGTAATTAGATAACACTTGATGTAAATTGAGTAGAGGAAAGTAGAATGAGCTACAAATTAAGAAAATTTGAACAAGTTTTGAGAATTCATTTAACTAAAGTGTATAACTGATTAGTTTCCTATGTAAATTGTGCAAAACGAATTTGATGATGAGTATTTAAATTCACTCACCAAATTTTAACTTTTAATCTATTGTGTTCCATTTGTTTAATTCTTTCTTAGTTGTGCCAATCCTATTAATTTTACTTATTTTTCCTTTGAAGTATAATCAACATTCAAAAACATTTGTGGAGGATTCAAGGTTTGATTTGGCATAGCATAAGTGCCATGACTAGGTAAGAAATTTTTATCCTCTCAAAATTTATTTGTGAATTAGTTAATGATTTAATGATTGTTTACTAAAAGATGAAATATCAATATTTATTTTTAGGAATTCAAATCTCCCACGCAAGGATTGGATGGATTTAGCAAGGTATAGCAAAGAGAATATTGTTGGTGTTGAATCTTTCCTAGATTTTGCTTACTTTTATGAAGATCCTCAAGGCGAGGAAATTCAGTTTCCATGTGCAAAATGTTGTAACATTCGTTGGAGTCAAAGGAATGTAGTGTATGATCATCTAATATGCTATGAATTTGTTAAAGGTCAATCACAGGGAATGGGATATAAAGTTGAATGTTGATGTTGATATGGATTACTCGCGTGATGTCATTGATGGGTTGTTGAATGATCAATTTAGAGATGTTGCACAGGCTGAAGGAGTTTATGATGGTCCAAATGAAGATGCCAAGTAATTCTATAACTTAGTTGAAGAGGCAAGACAAGAATTATATCATGGTTGTAAAGGATTCTCTAAATTATCATTCACAATTCATTTATATTTATTGAAGTGTCTACACGGATGGAGCAGTGAATCATTCACATCTGTTTTAGAGTTATTAAAAGAGGCGACGCCCGAGTTGAACATTCCTCTGTCTTACAATGAAACCAAGTCTATGGTTGAGAATCTCGGTCTTGATTATGAGAAAATTGATGCATGTCCCAATGATTTCATGTAGTTTAGGAATGATCATAAGGATGATTAATTTTGTCATACTTGCGGAGCTTCCCGATATATTAAATATCCTGAAGTTGATAGTGAGCTTGAGCCTTCTAAAAAACCACATCTTGTTTTAGCAAAGACTTTGAGATACATTCCATTAATTCCTAGACTCAAAAGGCTATTTATGTGCTCAAAGATGGCAGATTGTTTGAGGTGGCATGACGAGGAGCGTTCTAAAGATGGAAAGTTAAGGCATCCCGCTGATGGACAAGTATGGAAAATTTTGATAGGTTGCATCCAGATTTCGCACTAGATTCTCGCAATGTGAGACTTGGCTTGGCAAGTGACGGGTTCAATCAATTTTGAACCATGAGTATATCTCATAGCACATGGCTAGTTATGTTGATGGTGCATAATCTGCCGCCTTAGATGTGCACGAAAGTTGAATATTGTATACTTTCTTTACTTATATTTTGGCCGCGATCACCTGGAAATGACATTTATATTTACTTACAACCATTAATAGATGAGTTAAAATTGTTGTGGGATTCTGGAGTTGAAACATATGATGCTTCAAGAAATCAAACTTTTCAAGTGCGAGCAGCTCTTATGTGGACAATCAATGACTTTCTTGCATATGCTATGTTGTCTGGTTGGAGTACAAAAGGAAAGTTTACTTGCCCTTGTTGTAACTATGGTACTAATTCTCGCTATCTTAAACATAGTCGGAAAATGTGTTATATGGATCATCGTGTTTTTCTACCCATGGATCATCCATGGAGATCTAACAAAAGATCTTTTAATGGAAAAACAAAATTTAGGCTTCCTCCACCTTTATTAAAGGGAACTGATGTGCTTAATAGCTTACAAGATTTTGAAAATGTACTTGGAAAGAAGAGAAAGAGATCGAATGATGGCCCATGGAAAAAAGGTCAATCTTTTATGAATTACCTTATTGGCATCACAACCTATTACGTCAGGTCAGGATCTCCTGCGGGAATGATTTGGAAGATCCAAAACCAAAAATAGTGGTATTTGCTAGCAACAACATAATGGAGGCAGTCACTCAATATAGATTGATCCGAAATCTGATTCAAATCCAATATAGTACCTATGGGTACATAAGAAATGTATTGAATCGATTCTTTTTAATGAATAGATCCGATCGCAACTTCGAATATGGAATTCAAAGGGATCAAATAGGAAAGGATACTCTGAATCATAGAACTATAATGAAATATACGATCAACCAATATTTATCGAATTTGAAAAGAGTCAGAAGAAATGGTTCGAGCCTCTTATTTTGATTTCTCGAACCGAGAGATCCATGAATCGGGATCCTGATGCATATAGATACAAATGGTCCAATGGGAGCAAGAGTTTCCAGGAACATTTGGAACAGTCCGTTTCGGAGCAGAAGAGCCGTTTTCAAGTAGTGTTCGATCGATTACGTATTAATCAATATTCGATTGATTGGTCTGAGGTTATCGACAAAAAAGATTTGTCTAAGTCACTTCGTTTCTTTTTGTCCAAGTCACTTCTTTTTTTGTCCAAGTTGCTTTTATTTTTGTCTAACTCACTTCCTTTTTTCTGTGTGAGTTTCGGAAATATCCCCATTCATAGGTCCGAGATCTACATCTATGAATTGAAAGGTCCGAATGATCAACTCTGCATTCATGATCTGTATATTTGTTAATTATCGTTTTTATTTATTAAAAGGTGATATTCTGAGATGGGTCAACATGCCTGATAGATTAATGATAATAATATATATTGGTGAAATAATAAGTTAGTTGACGAAATCCATGTCTCGATATAGAGATTGATGATATGCCCTTTTGAGAAGCTTATAAGTTTTCATCATGTAAAACCTTGCTAGTGGATTTATGAATCCGACAAATAAAATAAGTTAAGCAGTGCTCTAAAGGAAATTAATCTTTGAATTAAATTTGTCAATAACTTAATTTATTGATTAGTATCTGTAATCTTAACATGGAGAATTATATAAGTGTTTAATGGAGAATTTCAAAATATAAATAGAGAGTGCAATTACGAATTTCTAGTGGAATGATTATAATTTATTATGGTAAGAATAATTCAAATGAATTATTTGAAATTATTTTCATAATAGGAAACCTCAGTAATTAATTTTTTGGTCCCTATCACGCCCATATTTAACTAGAACTCAGAATTCTATTCTAAGGGGAAAAGGGAAAAGTATGTGTCTTTCTCTATTCTAAGAAAAGGGAGAAGTACATGTCTTTTACTATTCTAAGGAAAGGGAGAAGTATGTGTTTTTTTCTACTCTAAGGAAAGGGAGAAGTACATAGCTTTTTCTATTCTAAGGAAAGACAATGTGTTTCCTCTTCTCCTTGACTAGGAAGAAATATCTATAAATGGGGATTCTTTCTAACTCTTGAAAGTAGATAAGTTTTCTATACGATACTTGCCCACCCAAGTATTGAGAGATTTCAGAAGTGAATTTGGGATCAGTGTAGAAGATCATAGAACTGTCATCCAGTTTGTGGACTAGCTTGTGTATTCACTTGAAGGTTCTAGCTTGTGGATTCTCTTGAAGGTATCTGCTCACGATTCAAGAGGTGATTCTTGAATTAAATCTCAAAAAGTTTATGTGCTCTAGCATGATTTTATGTGTTCCAGGTTAAACGTATTGGTTATCTATTATTCATTTTAGCAGTATGATTCTGGTATTCTTCCATTGTGCATATGGTTTTCCAACAATCTTTGTCACTGAACAAGAGTAGGTTAATTCCTTTTTATGAAGAATTTTGTTGATCAGAAATGAGAACATAGGAAGAGAGACCGATAAAAACTAGTGCGCACAAAGACAGAAAGTCAAAAACAAATTAGCATTTAAAGAGAGTTTTGTTTTGCCCTTTGCTTTTCTCATAGGGGAGGGTTCCTTGCATTAGTCAATAAAGTGGAACAGTCCCTAAGAAACCGCTGAAAGGACAGCAATCCTATGGTTACAAGGAAGTGACAAAGAGTATTGTACATAATCATAAAAGAAGACAGATGTTCCTAGAAAAGCTCATCCACGGATCTCTTTTCAATACTTATTTACTCAATCAATCAACTATACCTCAATTCCATATCAATGGAGTTAGTAATATGAATTTTTGTTCTGCTATAATTTTCCCTCTCTTTTCAAGTAGATAAACAGATCTATTGATTTCATCAATATAAAACAAAGGTGAAAATCACTTATTTAAGTATATATAATTATTAAAGTTTCTTGAGCCTTAGCATGTGTGTTGACTAATCCATTTCAACGAAAAAAATCAGAAAAGGGGAAAAACACCTTGAGTGACTTCATAGAATTTTTTGATTCTGTTTAATAAGGAATTTTGCTCCCAAAGTTTCTTTTTTCTGATTCAATTTTGCAAACTTATCAAAAGCTAGTTTAGAAGAGGAGCAAAGTTTTTCATGTCATGCACCCCAAAAATAATGTTAATGCTCTACAATTTTGAAAGCCCACATAGATCCAAATCGGAAAAAAAGAAAAGGGAAAGCAAGAGGGACACTAAAAGAATAGAAGAAAAAATCAATACCTAAATCCTTATTTACCATTTAAAGAAAAATGAGAAGAAAAAATAGTTGGACCATTTAAAGATGTTAAGGTCTCCTTTTGATTTCTTTCTTTGCGTACACCCAAAGAGAGGGCTTCTCATATATGTAGGAGATATATAGGGGACAATATTGTGGTGAAGAAAAATGTGACAGAAGCGACAAAACTAGATCACATTCTCTAGATCTCCTCTTTTAGATGATTCGGTGGAAAATAAGTTATTTACGTAGAGAAAAAACTACATTGACATACCACGAGAAAAAGCATTCATAAATGTTCTTTTTATTTAGAAAAGTTCTTTATATTCTGAAAGATTTTTCTCGTGGTATGACAATGTAGTTTTTACTCAACATAAAGGACTTACCTTCTGATTATTTACCACTAATCATCCAAAGAGGAGTTTAGAAAATGTGATCTAGTTTTGTCGCTTTTGTCATATTATTCTCCACCACCTGACTTATCTACCCTATATATATCAAACCTATATAAGAAGCCCTCTCTTCGGGTGAATGCATAGAAAGAAATAAGAAGGAGAACTAAACTTCTTTGAAAAGTCTAGCTATTTTGTCTTCTCATTTTGCTTTAAATGACAGATCAAGATTTAGGTATTGATTCTTTCTACAATTCTTTTAGTGTCCTGCTTGCTTCTCTTTTCTGTTTCCTTGAATTAGGTCTATGCGAACTTTTAAATTGTCGAGCATAACATTTTTTTTGTGGGGTGCATTATATGGAAAACTTTACTGCCCTTCTAAACTAACTTTTTGGCAAATTTGGAAAATTGAATCACGAAAAGAAACTTTGTGAACAAAATTCCTTAAAAAATAGAAATAGAAATTACTATGAAATAAGTCAAGATGTTTTTCCCATTTTATTGATTTTTCTTTTCCAATAAATGGATCAGTCAATAGAAATGTTAAGGATCAATAAGCTTTAACAATTATACTTAAATAAGTGAATGTCACCTTCTTTTCATCTTGATGAAATCAGTAGATATGTCTATTTACTTGTTAAAAAATATATGAATATCTATGGTTAGGGAGCATTGGTTTCTACCTTTTTCCTTCAGTTCCTCTTTTTGGTGGAGTATTGTGGATAGAATGTAATTTAGACCCGATGAAAAGCTTCGGCTGATCCATTTGGCTGGCAATCGAAATTTGAAATATCAATCTAGTGGTCATTCTAGTCATAGTTTATCAGCTGAATTCCATGCCAACACGAGAAAAGATGGATTTAGGACTTAAGTTCTATGGGTTCAATTCTAAAGCTCTAGAGTTATGGGTTCATACCTATTATTTATTGCATTTTTCAGTAGTTTCCCCTTACATCAAATGCAAATAGTTTTGAATTTTTAGTTCAATTCTCACTTGCTTTTGGTGGGCTATTAACAGCTAAGCCTATCTTGTGTCCTAGTACATTAAACTAGTTTCATGCAATATACTGAGAGTTTCCATTTTCAAGATTGTTAAATGTTTTAGTTTTCTCTATATGTATCCTCTTTATAGCCATGAAGAGGGCTCTGCCATTTAATGAACAAGTGAATGTCTAGTTAGATGAGTCATCTTCCTCTGATGCAGATTACCATAAAGCAGAAAGCGAGCAGATTCGGACGCAGCTTAGTGTACTTCCATTTAGAAGTTATCTTTTCATATTTTACGATAGATAAACGTTTTTATCTAGTCCTCTATTCTAGGGGTTATATGATATTTCTCAGCAGTGATTGATTTTAATAGCTATTAGCCTATTACACTGAAAATTTAACCATTTTATATTCAGTTTTAGGTTAACTATTTATTATTATGCCCTCTTCATGGCTGCAAATGTGTGCATACATATAGAGAAAACTAAAACATATATCAATCCTAAGAAAGGAAAACTCTCAACATAGAAACTACTTAATTGTACTAAGGTAACAAATCACAAGATAATCTTAGTTAAATATTAATAGCCCACTACTTAAAATCAAGAGAACTAACATAGTGAATGAGAAATTTATCGGTAAGTCTTACGAATTTTCACCGCCCAAAACATCAATTTTCAATAGCCAGTGATTAAGTAGTTGTGGAATATTAAATTCAACAAAGTGCATGCACACCAAGATTTAATCCATTGTACTCATTAAGAGAGAGTGGGACAATTACTTTATGGAAAATACAAGATAAACCATAAACACTATGTGCAAAACAACAACTACTACACCTTAGTTCCAAACAAGTTGATCGTGTTATTCCATTTAAATTCATTTGAGACAAGAGTACTAATCTCTTCTTCCCCTTTTTAGTTTGTCCCAAGAAAAATGACATGTTTCCGTAATCAATTTTAATTTCCATTTTACCCTTAATGACTACATGTTTGTGTAATTGAAGTGTACTATGTAATTCAAATTTTCTTTTAGATAATTTTAATCTATTTTGAAGAATCTGAATGAAATACACACATACTTCTAGTATAGGTCAAGAAAAATTAAGGACCAGGCAATATAGGATTAACACTAATCAATGATAATTCAAAAATGAATTTCATCCGAACTGAAAAATCCCAATTCCATATAAATATTTCATCTTTTATGAGGAATGTTTCATATTTCTTTGTGAACTTAACTTTTTATTTTGAGGGAAATTGTTCAAAGGGAACAACTATTTATCACAAAATTGGAACTTTTTAGCATGGGAAGTAAGTGGGGGAGGGAAATTCAATATTTCTTTATACAACTTGAGGAGATACATAGCAATCATGAAAACAAATTTTCAGAATTCATATAAGAGGGTTTTCATGGTGATTAAAAAGAGAACATGTGACTCAATTTCGCTGGGGAGATGATCGGAAAGGCTTTTGCCGTAGATAGATCGGAAAGGAATTTGCCATAGAGATGATCGAAAAGTAATTCACTATAGAGGTGATAAAAAAGGAATTCATTGTGAAAATGATCAGAAAGGAATTCACCAGTGGAGGAGATGATTCTACCTTTTAAGAAGGAAGGTTCCATGGTCAAAAATCATTAGTTGATCCTATACCCTATTTTGGGTCATTTTTAGGTTACATTTTTTCTTTTGGAAAAAAGAAAGAAAAAAATAAAATATCATTAAAAGAAAATATTTAGTAATTTTTAATTAACTAAAAAGAAGCCCATAAAATCAATAAGGCCTCATTTGTTTTCATTAAGATTAAAACATATGAATTTGAATGCACCTCATGTTAAATAGTTAAGACAGTTTGTTTTCTCAATATCTGAATGTATTAAATTTATCTTTGTTTAAAAATAACAAACATACAAATCAAATCAAATGCTAAATTGATCATATGTTATATCAATAAAAAAATTTAATTTTTTTAATGGCAATTGGTGATGGTGATGACTAACAATGGTGATTGTGTGTGTCAATTTGAGGTGATGTTCAATGATGATGGTTGTTGTGGCTAGTATCTTATGGTATAGTGCTTGGCAATAGTGATTAATCATGGTTGTTGATGGTAGCAACTAATAATTAGTAGTGGAATAATATTGATAGCTAATGGTGGTGGTGAATGACGATAACAGTTAGCGGTATAAAATGTCGACTAATGGTGGTAATCATCAATAGTGATTAGTGGATGTAATAACGGTGGGTGGTGATGATGCAAATGATGGCCAATGGTGATGGCGATTGGCTTTGGTTGTTGGTAGTAGTGAGGGTTTGTGGTGGTAGTTGTGGATGGTGGGTGAAACTAGATGAAGTAGCATTGAACTGTCATGTTGGACAAATTTGCTACATCTATTTTTTTTGTCGATCAAATATTGTAAGATGTACATTGAAGCACCAAACAAGCATTTCCATATTAACTTATCAACTTTTTGAGTTAATGTAACACCTCGGGTTAGAGAAAGGCTAGAAAGGGGTCAAACGAGCAAATCACGAGCCCAAAAGTAGTCCATGGAACCCTGGAGCCCTAGATGGGCCGTTTATGGGACCACGGTCCATTAAAGAGCTTGTGAAGGTCTTTCAAAACCTGTCCCAAGCAATCTTCACCTTGAAGGACACCCAGATGGTCCGTGGTGACTTGGACGGCCAATCTGGTGGGTCATACAAGTTAACCCATCAGTAAGGTCTCACCCCAAGTCACTGCTTTAAGACCACAGACGTCTAAATGGTTCGTGAAGCTCCACACAGACCGTGAAGTAGTCTGTGAAGGAGACTTGTCAGACTTAGAGTTTAGGATCAACTTCAATCGACCATGTTTTTCAACACAAAATGAATTAGGTGGCCCATGACATATCAAATTAATGATCTCTGAATCCTCTTTCCAATACCACCGAGTTTGCCCCATTTGAAGTTCGGAGTACAAAGTTATGCCCATTTTAGTGAAGCACGGTAAGGCAGATGAAGCTACACGACCCACTTGAAGGGCTATGGTGCTCTAGACGGCCCGTGAAGGCTCTCTTGAAGTCACTTCGACATCATTTAAGTCACGGTCGCATTGGTCTTTTCCCCTATGCATTTGGTACTTAAATTACGTCGTTTGATGCTTAAACTACATCATTTTTACTCAGTCTAAGCCTAATAATCTAGTCAAAAACTACCTAGAACCCTCATTCTCCAAAAATCATCCAACATAGAAAGAAAAGAAGAGAAGAGGTGATAGTTTTTCCCAAGAACAAGCAGAGGTATTCTTCAAGTTTAGCCCCGAAATCAAAAGGATTTCTCAATAGTTTCATCACCAGGTATCTAGGATTTCACTAGTGGGTTCCTTTCACCTACTAGGTCTCTAGAATTTTGTCAGTTCTTCAATTTCTCATAAATTGTTTAGACCTAGGGTTTCCAAAACATTGGAGATTCAATCTGATTTTAGCTGTTATAGTTTCCACGATCTAAATAACATGTTTCTTGGAAATTTTTCATAGTCCCATGTATAGAACTTAGAACCCTAGCTTGTATTAATTATCAGTATTTCTTGAATTATACTCGCTAAGCAGATCAGACAGAAAGTCATGCTTCAGAATTCGAATGCCATAGCTTTCATTAAATTATGTTGCATTCTCATATAGCATGTCAGTATTTTTGGCTACTCAGTATTTGTGTTGCATTTTAGCTATACATAGTAAGTTGGGGGTAGACTTAGCACCGAGTTGGACTAGGGTTCAGCGTACCCTCAAAGTCATAGAACTACGTGCCAACATAGGTTCAGAATTCCCCTCTGTAGGCATCAATTTTTAGTGAACATGCCACAGTCATGCCTTTATACCCTTGGCAAGGTATATTGGGTCCTCTCGATGGGGCATATACATCGAAATCCATGTTTAGCTCACGGGGTTATTGTTACTTAATAGTAGCTCCCACAGTCAGATTCATATTGCATTGACCATGTTTTCAACATTTATTTCAGTGTTCAGCCCAACATGTTATCTTCATGATTAGTACTTGGTCATTGCATCCAGCTCAGTTTTTCAATTATGCCACAGTATATCTATTTCTATGTTTAGTTGCTATATTTTTTAGCTTAGTATATATCTTGCATGCTCAGTACATTCAAAGTACTGACATATACTTTTGGGCTACATCATTTCATGATGAAGGTTCAGGCGCACAACATCCAGACCGTGCTTTGCTTGACTTCTAGTCCATACTTAGCAATTTTTGTGGTGAGTCCTTATTGTTCGAGGACGTTTCTTTATGCTTTTGGTTTAGTTAGCTCATTATCAGCTTTCAGTATTTTTAGAGTTAGCTGGGGACTTGTCCCAGCAGCTCATCAGTATTAGAGGCTTTCAGACATAGAGTAAGTTTTCAGTTGTTTTGTGTTGTTCCCAATCGATATTCAGTTATATTCTCACCCGAAGTTCTTTTAGTTTTGACTCCCTTTACAATTATGTTTACGCTTACTTTTTTATATTTTCAGTATGCTTGTGATATGCCTGTCTCAGAGTTATCTTAGGGTCACTTGTGATCCTAGGTCCCGTGTTACGTCTAGGGGGTAGCCTCGGGGCGTGAAGGGTGCTAGTTGCTATTCTAAGATAGACCTCAGATCCGGCTATCATAAGCTTAGAGTAAGAGATAGTGACATCCCGAAGATAGCCTTCAGAACTTGGTTTGGTCACTATGAATTTGTAGTTACGTCTTTTGGACTAACAAATGCTCTTGCAGCTTTCATGGACTTGATGAATAGGGTGTTCATATAGTATTTGGACTTGTTCTTCATCGTCTTTATTGATGATATCCTCATTTATTCTCATAATAAGGAAGAGCATGCAACTCATCTAAGAGTTGATCTGCAAACCTTCAAAGATCGCCAACTATTCGTTAAGTTCAGCAAATGGGAATTCTGGTTACAGTCGGTCACTTTTCTTTTTCATGTGGTATCCACTGAAGGGATCCGAGTGGATCCTCAAAAAATTGAGGCAGTAAAGTACTGGCCCAGACCCACCTCTCCGACTGATATCAGAAGTTTCTTGGGTTTGGTCGATTATTACAGAGGTTTGTTTAATGATTTTCATCCATAGCTGCGCCATTGACCAAGTTGACTCAAAAAAGGTCAAGTTTCAGTGGTCAGATGAGTGTGAGAAAAGCTTCTTAGAACTAAAGACCAGGTTGACTACAACTCCTGTCTTGACTCTACTGAGGGTTCAGGCAGTTATATGGTTTATTGTGATGCATCTAGGGTCGGCCTAGGTCGTGTGCTGATACAACAGGGTAAGGTCATAGGTTATGCTTCCAAACGGCTTAAGATCCATGTGAAGAACTACCCGATCATGACCTCGAGCTTGCAGCCATCGTGTTTGCCCTAAAGATTTGTAGACACTACTTGTATGGTGTCCATGTTGATATGTTCATAGATCATAAGAGCCTCTAGTATGTGTTCACCTAGAAAGAGTTGAATCTTCGTCAGAAGAGATGGCTTGAATTCCTCAAAAATTATGACATGAATGTGCTCTACCATCTGGGTAAGGACAATGTAGTGGGTAATAGCCTCAGCAGACTATTCATGAGTAGTGTCGCACATGTTGAGGAAGAGAAGAAAGATTTAGCCAGAGATGTTCACCCGCTTGCTCGCTTAGGAGTATGCCTTACAGACACGTCAGATGGTGGTTTGATAGTCCAGAATGGATCAGAATATTCATTGGTAATAGAGGTTAAAGAGAAACACCATAGTGATCCTATACTGCTTCAGTTGAAAGGTGTTGTTCATCAGCAGAGAGTTGAGGTTTTCTCCCAAGGGGGAGATGGTGTGCTTCGTTACCAGGGTCGCTTGTGTGTCCCTAATGTGGGTGAGTTTAGGCAGTAGATCCTTACAGAAGCCCATAATTCAAGATATTCTATTCATCCGGGTGCCACCAAGATGTGCCGTGATCTCCGAGAACTCTATTGGTGGAACGACATTAAGAGGAACATCACAGATTATTTGGCTAAGTGTCCCAAATGTCAGCAAGTTAACGTTGAACATCAGAAACCAAGAGGTGTGACCCAGTAGATTAGCATTCCTACTTGGAAGTGGGAAATGGTAAACATGGATTTAATTACGGGTTTATATTGTACTCGTAGAGACATCATGACTCTATTTTGATGATAGTGGATGGAGTCACTAAATAAGCTCACTTCTTGGACGTCAAGACTACAGGTTCAATGGAGAACTACGTGAGACTCTACATTAACAAGATAGTCAGGTTGCATAGTGTTCCTTTGTCTATCATTTCGGATAGAGGTCCTTATTTTTCCTCTCATTTCTGGAGATCATTTTAGAAAGGTCTTGGTACTCAAGTAAATTTCAGTACAACATTTCATCCACAGACGGATGGTCAGGGAGGGCGTACCATTCGGACCTTAGAGGGCATGTTAAGAGCTTGCGTGATCAATTTCAAGGGTAGTTGGGATGATCACTTACCTCTCATAAAGTTCTCCTATAATAACAGTTTCCATTCCAGTATTTAGATGGCCCCTTATGAGGCACTGTATGAGCGTAGATGCAGGTCTCCGGTTGGTTGGTTCGAAGTAGGTGAAGCAGCCTTGATTAAACCAGATTCAGTTCATGAGTCTATGGAGAAAGTTTAGCTCATCAGAGATAGACTAAAGCTAGTTCAGAGTCGTCAAAAGTCCTACGTAGATGTGAGGAGAAGAGACTTAGAGTTTGAAATCGATGATTGGTTTTTCCTGAAAGTGTCACCCATGAAAGGGGTGATGATATTTGGCAAGAAAGGGAAGCTCGGTCCCAAGTATATAGGTCCTTAAAGAATCCTTAAAAGGATTGGTAATGTGGCTTATGAGTTAGAGTTGCGAATAGAACTAGCAGCGGTTCATCCAGTCTTTCACTTATCCTTGTTGAAGAAGTGTATGGGAAATCTGGCAGTGATAGTACCTTTAGAAAGTGTGGTTGTGAAGGATAGCCTCACCTATGAAGAGAATCCAGTTGAGATTCTTGATCGTCAGATTCGTTATTTCTTGTATTTGAGAAATAATGAAGTCGCTTCTCTAAAAGTTTTATGGAGGAGTCAGTCTGTAATGGCCAAGTATCCTCACCTTTTTCCTTCCAATTTAGTTTCAGCTAGAGGTAATAGTTCCTCTCCAATCTTTTAGTTAATCTTGTGTAAATTCAGTCTCAGTATCTTGTTCCCTCAGTTAGCATTGCATTTCAGCATAATTGCATGTTCATGGAACTCAATTCAGTTAGAAATCAGCTTCTAGTACTCAGTTGGTAGGGATTGCAACTCTTTCCTCAAAATTCAGCTTGATTAGTCACATTTCAAGGCTAAATGTTCCCAAGGGGGAAATATTGTAACACCTCGGGTTATAGAAAGGCTAGAAAGGGGTCAAATGGGCAAGTCACAAGCCCAAAAGTAGACCATGGAACTCTCCATGGGGCCCTAGGCAGGCCGTGTAGGGGACCACGGTCTGTTAAGGAGCTCGTGAGGTCTTTCAAAACCTGCCCCAGGCAGGCTTCACATTAATGGAAGCCTAGATGGTTCATGGTGACTTGGACGGCCCGTCTGGTAGGTCATAAAAGTAACCTCATTAATAAGGTCTCACCCCAAGTCACTGGTTTAGGACCACAGACGTCTAAACAGACCGTGAAGCTCCACACGGACCGTGAAGTTGTCCGTGAAGGAGACTTGCCAGACTTAGAGTTTAGGGTCAACTTAAATCGACCATATCTTTCAGTACAAAATCAATTAGGTGGCACATGACCTATCAACTTAAAGATCTCAGAATCTTCTTTCCAATGCCACCAATTTTGCCCCATTTTAATTTTAGAGTAAAACGTTATGACTTTTTCAGTGAAGCAGTGTTAGGCAAATGAAGCTTCACGACCCACTTGACGGGCCATGGTGCTCTAGACGTCCCGTGAAGCCTCTCTTGAAGTCCCTTCAACAGCATTTAAGTCAAGGTCGCATTGGACTTTTTCCCTATGCGTTTGGTACATAAACTACATCGTTTGACGCTTAAACTACACCGTTTTACTCAGTCTAAGCCTAATAATATAGTTGGAAACTACCTAGAACCCTCATTCTCCCGAAATCATCAAACATAGAAAGAAAAAAAGAGAGAGAGGTGATAGTTTCTCCCAAGAACAAGTAGAGGTCTTCTTCAAGTTCATCCTCGAAATCCAAAGGATTTCTCCGTAGTTTCATCACCAGGTATGTCCGATTTCAATAGTGGTTACTTTCACCCACTAGGTCACTAGAATTCAGTCAGTTCTTAAATTTCTCATAAATTGTTAAGACCTAGGGTCTCCAAAACCTTGGAGATTTATTGTGATTTTAGCTGCTATAGTTTCCACGATCTAAATAACATGTTTCTTGGAAAATTTGCATAGTCCTATGTATAGAACTCAAATCTCTAGCTTATAGTAGTTATCATTATTTCATGAATTATACTGGCTAGGCAGATTAGACAGAAAATCATGCTTCAGAATTCGAATGTCATAGCTTTCAGTATATTTATGTTGCATTATCAGATAGCATGTCAGTATTTTGAGCTACTCAGTATTTCAGTTGCATTTTAGCTATACATATTCAGTTGGGAGTAGACGTAGCATCGAGTTGGACTAGGGTTCAATGTACCCTTAAAGTCCCAGCACTACGTGCCAACATAGGTTCAGAAGTCCCCTATGTGGGCATCAGTTTTTATTGATTACCCCACAATCATGCCTTTATACCTCTGGCAAGGTATATTGGGTCCTCTTGATGGGGCGTATACATAGGACTCCACGTTTAGCTCACGTGGTTTATGTCGGTTAATAGTAGCTCCCACAGTCAGATTCATATTGCATTGACCATGTTTTCAGCATTTACTTCAGTGTTCTGCTCAGCATGTTATCTTCATGATTAGTTCTTGGTCATTGCATCCTGGTCAATTTTTCAGTTATGCCACAGTATATCTATTTCTATATTTAGTTGCTATATTTTTTAGCTTAGCATATATCCTGCATGCTCAGTACATTTAAAGTACTAACGCATACTTTTGCGCTACATCATTTCATGAAGTAGGTTTAGGCGCTTAGCATCCAGACCGCGCTTTGCTCAACTTTCAATCCATACTTAGCAATTTCTGTGGTGAGTCCTCATAGTTCGAGGACGTTTCTTTATGATTTTGGTTTAGTTAGCTCATTATCAACTTTTAGTATTTTTAGGGTTAGCTGGGGACTTGTTCCAGAAGCTCATAAGTAAGGCTTTCAGACATAGAGTCAGTTTTCAGTTGTTTTGGGTTGTTCCCAATTGATATTCAGTTATATTCTTACCTGAAGTTCTTTTAGTTTTGACTCCCTTTACACTTTTGTTTCCGCTTACTTAGTCATATTTATGCTTGTGATATGCCACATTCAGGGTTAGCTTGGGGTCATTTGTGATCCCAGGTCCCGTGTTACGTCTGGGGGTAGACTCGGGGCATGACAGTTAAGTTCTATTATTTCAATTTTTCAAGTTTTATTTTTCATTTAAAACTTGTCTATTTTGATATTTTATCCCATAATACATACTATTTTTTAACTATGTATTATAATATAAAATGTGTCAACTAAATAATATGAATTCAATCGTTCAAAGAATTTTAAAAAAATATATATTATATTTTCAATACCATCTCAAAAAGGAGCTCTTGAGAAAAATGGCGAGACTTCTGACACACACACACACACACATATATATATATATAAATTAAAAGCATGAACTCCCTAAATTGAATGTTAAATTACTATAATACCCCCAACTTAAAACACTCAATTTAGTATAGATTCTATATTTTATATTATAATATATATATATATATATATATATATAATTTATTTGTTCTATATTATATTAAAAATTGACACCTTTTTCACATTGATGGGTAGTGACTTCTCCGAAGGGTTGTGACTTTTTTAAAGAGTTGTGACTTTTTTGATGAGTTATGACATTTCTTAATGGTTGTGATTTTTCTGAAGGGTTGTGACGTATCTGATAAGGCACGATGAGCACCTTTTCATATTATCATTTTTTGTCTATAAATAGAGGGATTTTCTCATAATTTTAATCAACGAATTTTGTAAGTTTTATAATTTTCTTCTTATTAAATCAAGGAAGATTGTGAGAATTGTTCGCTTATGCAATTAAAATATTTTTTGTGGGTAAATTGAAAGATCAACTAGATAATTAATATGTACACATTTTCATTGCCATAAATATACTTTTGTAGCAACTTCTACTTGACAAGAAGTTCAATGATTTTATATTGCACAAACTACAACTTGGTGTTCAAGCTTTGAAAAGCCTCAAACTATTGGAGAAAAAGGATTTGATCAAAAACTTGTTCGAAGAGTCCAAACTAGATTTAATAAGTACTCCTCATTTTCCAATGTATTTGTTGTACTTTCATTATCATTCAGTTTAATGTAGAATGTTCTTTTTTTTGGGGGAGGGGGGTGTTTAAGACCACAAAATTAAAGGACATTTAATATTTTCTACATATCCTTGAATTAAAAGTCGTCTTTATTTTTAAAATTTTTATATCTAATTAAAATTAGAAAAATGTATATCTATGTTTTTATGTATAATCTATACTACCTTAAAAGTGTGAACTACCTAACTTAAATGTTAAATTATTATAATGCCCCCCTCCCCAACTTAAAACATCAAATTTAGTATATCTTTTATATTATATATTGTATTATATTATATTATATTTATATTATATTATCTTATATTAAAAACAGACCACTTTTCATAAGGATTGTGACATTTCTAAAGAATTATAACATTTTCGAAGAGTTGTGACTTTTCTGAAGAGTTGTGACTTTTCCAAAGGGTTGTGGCTCTTCCAAAGAGTTATGACTTTCCAAATGAGTTGTGACATTTTTGAATGGTTGCGACTTCTCTAACCGGTGTTGACTTTTTTTTATAAGGCACAATAAGCATTTTCTCATACACTACCCTTTGTTGGCTATAAAGAGAGGGGTTTCCTCACATATTTGAACTACCATTTTTTAACGTTTTCTATGTACTTCTTCTTCTTAAAACGCATAATTTAGTATATATTCTATATTTTATATTTATTTATGTATTTATAATATATTATATTAAAAGAAGGCCTCTTCACATTGAATGCTTATAACTTTTTCAAAGAGTTATGACTTTTTCGATGAGTTGTGACCTTTCCGAAGGGTTGTGACTTTTTTGAAGGGTGACGACTTTTATGATAAAATGGAGGAGTTTCCTCACATTTTAAACTACAATTTTTTTTTTATGATTTCTATTCTTCTATTCTTAAAAACTCAAGTGTGATTTATAGACATTGAGAATCTCAAAGTTCAATGGAATTTGAACACTCCCTAACATGAATGTTAAATTACTATAATACTCCAACTAAAAACATCCAATTTAGTATATCGTCTATATTTTATATTAATATTTATTTATATTATATTATATTCAAACTAGGAACTTCAACAATACAATAATAACTAAGTAATGCACTATAGGAGAGGGAGGAGAAAGTATATTTAAGAGGTGTAACTAAGGGCTTTTAAGAGTGACTTTTTTTTTTTACATATTACAATTAATTTTAAAATGAGAAAAATTCAAAAAAAGAGGAAAAAGATAAATGTAATTGGAGGCCATAGAGAAGTGTCAGATCACCTTATCTATATCTAGATTTATACTATAAATAGTTATAGGTGTTTTTCGAATGTTGATTTGACAATTTTTAGTAGTAATCAAAAGAAAGTTTACATCCACTATTTATAGGAACTTATACTTTATCATTCCATTAATAATTTTTTATATATATCTTTTTCTTTTTATGACAAAAATATTGAGGCTCTCCATGGAAATTAGGGTTTAGACTCCAAATAATTTTGTGTCTCCCCTAAAATATTCAAAACATAAATATCATGTGAGTCAGAGGAGTGAAAAGTAAAAATGCCCTATATGATGCCTTCAAGTAGATGATGTAATATCACATAGAATTAAGCATGAATATATACTTGTCACGACCCGATTCTTGGATTCATGATGACACCTACTTACAATCCACTAGTAGGTAAGCCAACCCGTAATCTAGAATGACAATAATGAGTATAAGGCTAGAACTAACATAAACAATACTATAACAGTAAAACAAGACGGAAGCGAAACCAAACAAAAAACTACATACAAAAGATCCCTCCCAGAACCTAGAAGTCACATGTATAGAGCTATCTAAAACGAGAGTACAAGTCCCAAAAGTGGACAAAAAGCAAAGTTATCTCAAAAAGCAAAAGACTAGCTACACAATATATAGAAGGAGAAAGGTTGATCCAGGACGCCAACTGCTCACCCACGTCTTCGATCCCAAAAGCAATTGAAGATGGCACGAACAATCACTGCCGGTAGCTGGTACTAGGACTTGTATCACGAGAAAATGCAGAGTGCAACATGAGTACCAAAACAAAGGTACTTAGTAGGCATCATAGGCCGACTGAGCAAGAAAGGTAAAGGCAATAAGAAAAGATAGAATCTAGACACAAAGAGTAAGCGGATATGAAAGAAAGAACACGAGCATACAAAAAGTAAATCTAAGTACAGTTAAACTAAACCTAACTGAACCCCCATAAGCCTAGAAGGTACATTCCTGTGCAAGTTTAAATAAGACCCGAACTGACCCCATAAGTCTGACAGGTTCTCAAAAGATCTAAGACTACTGAGAGAAGAGTAACACGAATTAGAACCCAAGAAACGAAAGTCAGGCTCCCAGCCAAACTAACCATAATATATAGTAATCCAATAACCTCCTAGCTCAGCTAGTAAGAGTGACAATCAATCATAGACACCTAGCCAGCCAGTCCACTCCCAGCCTAATTACTAGCAAGAGTGACCCGGGGGCGTGTTGACTCCGAAGAGGATCTCAAGTATCACATCTATCAATACCAACTCAGCATGGATCGACGTCCACTCACAATGAACACTAGAAGGCTCCAAGCCTAAAACACCCCAACCCTAAGTCGTCGTGAAAGCACAAAACCTCCGGTAATGCATCGGAGCCGCAGAAGTATGGAAAGAGAACAAAATATCATAAAAGTTTTGAAAATGCCTAAACTTAGGCTCATACTATCAAACTCAAGGATGCTACTCCATTCTACAAGGACCTAATCCATCCGAATCGATGTCGGAGAAGAAATAAAGTTTACGGGCCACAATACTCGCAAGTCTAAGGCAACACTAGCCTAATCCTAGACTACGGCCATGCATGCTCAAATATAATAAGTAACCACAACAAATCAATTCACAATAACATGGAACACATACAACTCCAAACTAGCATGGTACTACTCTTAAAATAATGCCGATCAAACCTAAAACCTGATATCTAGGAAAAGAAATAAGAATAACTAGGTACCCGCCCCCAATTCATTCTATTCAACATGCATTCACGCATTCAAGCTCAATCTAACAGAAAGGAAGTCGTAGCCTACCTGTAGGACGACCAGGCATGCTCCAAATCACAAGGCTAGATTCTTCCTTTCCGAATGGCCTTCGAACGATGTCACGCTATCAAAAATAGGATCATAATGTCAATACGATTATTTAGATAACAAAAACACATAAAACAAAAAAAACCTATTTCAGAGTAAAATGGGAATGTTGAAACCCGTGTCAAATATTTTGGAATTGACTCCATCAAAAGGTCCTAAACAATTCTCATAACTTGTGTTCCAAAAGGGAACACAATCTGGTGCTCGGAACAACCTCAACAAGCAACGTGCAAATAAATCAGCAATTAAGATCAATTAGGAACTAGGACAGCCAGTAATACAAAAAATTCACCTTAAACAATGAGCCCTCAATGATTTTCGAACACTCCACGGTGTAGCCTCAACAACCCAGATGTGCAAGACTTTGAATCACCAAAAGAAGACTAAGATTGAGAGAATTATCACCCTTTGAACTTTACAACCCAAGCTAAGTTGCGACTGGTCTTTAAATAAGACCAGTCTGATCTCTTCTTGTCTAATGTGGTGAGGGCCCCACGATCAAGGCCATGAGGAAGCTGGAACCCCGTGAACGTGGTGAGGGCCTTGAGAACGTGGCCACCAGGTTGTCAGGGCTCTGCAATCCTGGCCAAGGGTCCGTGATCACGAAGGCCATTTTTAGCTTGCACATGCTAGTTGGCAAGTTTCCAAATCTCTGTTGGGGCATTCAATATTCATTTGGAACCCCGCGCATGAAAAACAAGATATGCAACCCTACCAAATTCAATATTTTGAACTCAATAGAGCAGTCAAAATTTCTATACGAGGTCATCTCAGTAAAAAGTGGATCCCATCCCCAAACTTTCTTTTAAGTCAAAATCCACAAGGGTGATCAGAATAAGCCTGGAAGCCTCGGGATTTGAACAAATAGTCATTCTAGACAAAACTCAATATTCCAAATCAAACCATACTGACGAAATTCTCATCCGAGCTCGTTTACCCATAATGTTGACTAAAGTCAAACTTAGGCCTTAACTTGAAAGTTAAAACGCTTCATCGCACAGACTGGCACGTAAAGCCTTAGGAGTCCTGACGACCATGCTACTAGCCTAAAATGACCCTTTTAGAGTTAATGGAATCATCAGAATTGGAATCTAAGGTCATCTTCTTGAACTTTGGATAAAAAATGACCGTTCAACGTTCTAAAGCTCCAAAACAAATAAATTCGTACATAAACCAAACGAATGACCAGGTGACCGAACTGTCAGTCCCAGCAAGTCATAAATAACTTGGGTCACTATAGAAATTCTCTAAATGATGAATAGAAGGCATAAAGACAAAAATAACCTAGAGGGTCACTACAACTATCCTTGTTTTTATCATTATTAGATTAATTAAGCCTTGGTTTTATTTTATCGGTAACTATTGGGTTGAACATGAGTAGTTTGATGTTATAATTGTTCTCGTGAGTGGTGGATGGGCTAGGATGGCTTTAGTATTGATGTCATTGAACCTTAGCCTAGGTTGGCTAGTGTTTGCCTTAGATGTTGGCTTATGTGCCCCGTGGTACTAGGTTCGGAATGGATTAGGTTAGATGCAACCCTTCGAGATAGGTCGTGACCTTTGGGTAGCTCTATTAGTATGTGTGAATGGGTTGATGTGTTGATATGACTACCTCGATTTGTTCAGGACCCTATCCCTCTTTTGTTAGATAGGTGGCCCGAGGTGAGATTCTGAGACGGGCTAGTTAGTGTTGTGACAATTCTAATGTAATATTTTGATTACTTCTAGGTTTCTGTGTAGACATTTCAATTTAAGATTATGAAATTGACTTCATTTCTAAGGCTTTTCGATATAAGATTTTCAAGAAGGACTAGGAATTTTGATATAACATTTTGGAATGTGCTAAGTTTTGATAAGTCTTTTCGATGTAAGATTCTAGGAAGGACTATGAATTCCACTGTAAAATTCTAGGATTTGCTAGGTTATATCAAGGCTTTCCGATGTAAGATTATGGGAAGGACTAGGTATTTCGATATAATATTTTGAGTGTGTTAGGCTTCGATAATGCTTTCTGATGTAAGATTCAGGGAAGGACTCGCTATTCAAACGTAAAATATTGGGAGATGCTAGGTTCCCTAGTGCTATCCCGATGTAAAATTTAGGGAAGGAGTTTGTGGTCTTTTTTAAGTTGGGCCTTGTAGTGTAGCTCTTGTTGTGTACCCGCTTGGCTTATGGGGGTTTGACTGGGTTATTAATTATTTGATTGTGACTGTTATACCTATGTTGCCATGGCTATATAAGGAAATTGTAAGCAGGCAGTCAAACTATTCTATGAGATGCTTCAGAAAGGGGTAGAACCTAAGTAAAACGTGATTCATTATGCTCGTTATACTTAGGAAATGATTCATTTAGCATATGTATCTATCACTTACTCATCTCAAAATAGAAGAACTAGACATTTTACGATAGAGGAACCTGAATATTTCATTTGGGAAACTTAGGCATCTCTTAATAGAGGGATACATGGACATCGTAAATAGAGGGACACATGACATTTCAAGTAGAGGAACATGTAAACATGTCAAATAGAGGAACATGGCATATAAAGTTATTATAGAAGCTCGACACAATTGAAGGGACAATATTTAAAAGAGTGTAATCATCAAGCACATATAGCATTGTGACTCTTATTGTTTCACTAGTATCTGGACGCGTGCTTTGTACGTGTATCTCATATTAATTATTATAAGTTTATATTATTTAAAAATAATAAACTATTATTTTGTAAATATTTTTAATAACATTTTCTTGTAATAAAATATAAAATATCAATATGTAGGAAAATAAAAAATCATTTCATATTCCTAACACCTCTACAAATGATATCTCTTTGTGTAACTTCATCTCCATATTATTCTTCGACTATTAACACAACTGATAATCAAAACTACATGCCACATTTGTATTGTTTCTCAATTTTTTATACTTCATGTATACAGAATAGGAAATCAAAAATACTATTAAGATAAAAAGAAAGAAAATATTTATGTTCACATAATTTATTATGTGTACTTAAAGAATTTAATCCCCTCATTATACGCGAGGTTGTGGATTATTTCCTCCCACGATAAAAATGATAAATCTATTAAAGAAGTGAAACAATAACCAGAAGTACTTTTCACAACACCAGTTGACCCACTGCAATCACTATCACAATATCCACAAAGTTTGAAATTCTGACTTTTGCTCAATTTGATGTTATAGGTTAGAGTTCTTTTAATATATGTAACCACTCTTTTGGCAGTCATCATGTGCAACTCACTTGCACAAATTAAAAACGTGGATAAAACACTCACAGGAAACAAGATGCCAGGTCTTGTTGGTGTGAGATACATCAAGCATCCCATTAATTTTTCATATTCTCCTTCATCAACTAGTTTGGCTCCATCATCCATTTTCAACTTTTCTTTTTGATTCATTGGAGTACACACGCTCTTGCATTCTTCCTTTCTAAATATTTTTAAAATATCCTTTGCATATTTCTTTTAACAAACAAAGACTTCATTCTAAGTTCACTTGATCTCTATTTCCAGAAAATAAGTCATCTCGCCAAGATCAGTTATCTCAAAGGCTTTCATCATCTCCTCCTTAAATTCTTCAATTAGCGCAACATTATTTCGTGTCACAAGTAAATCATCGACATAAAGAGAAACAATAATAATGTTAAAGCCAACTTACTTGAGACAAAGAATTAATCCACTTAAGTTTTTTTCAAAGCCTATGTCTAGCAAATTGTTATTTATTCGGCATTACAAAGCTCTAGGACCTTGTTTTAGTTCTTATAGAGCTTTCTTTAATAGATTAACCATATTTTCATGTCCTGGCACACAGAACTCTTCTGGCTGTTCAACATAAATTATTTCCTTTAGTAGACTATTCAAGAAAGCAGACTACATGTCCATTTGAAAAATCTTCCTATTTTTATGTGCTGCTATAGCCAAAAGCATTCGATTTGTATCCAATCTGGCTATTGGGGCAAAAGTATCACAAAAATCTACTCCCAAAACTTGTGCACAACGTTTCCCTACAAATCTAGCATTGTGCTTGTTTACCAAACCATTTAGATTTAACTTTGTTCGAAAAATCCACTCAACTCCAATCACTTTTCTTTCTTGGGGTCGTTCCACTAGCTTCCAAGGTTGGTTCTTTTCTATCATGTTCAGCTCAACCTTCATTGCATTTTTCTATTTTTTTAAATCCATTTTTGCTTCCTTATATCATACACATTAAAAAATAGCAACATTGCAACTCTGATAAATATCAGAGAGTGACCTTGTTCCCCTAATAGGCTGATCATCCACCAGTTCATCATAATCAAGTTGTGAGTTATTGTTTTTAACTCAGGACTCCTCATTGTAGTCACATTACTCATCTTCAAGGAATTGAATGTCTCTACTTAACATAGTCTTTTCTGATTGAAGCTGAAATTTTCTGTAAGCTTTAGAAAATAAGCTGTAGCCAATGAATATTCTCAAATCTGCCTTCTTATCTAACTTGTCTCTCTTAACCCGTGGAATATAAGAAATACATAGACATTAAAATATCTTGAGGTTTTTAAAAATAGGTTTGACACCATACCATGCCTCGAATGGAGTCTTTCATTCCACTATACATGTAAGCAGTCGATTCAGCAAAAAAACAACAGTGTTTGCTGCTTCAGCCCAAAACTTCTTTGGTAGATTCTTATTATGCAACAAGCATCTTGACATATCCATGATTGTTCTATTCGTTCTCTCACTCACTCCATTTTGTTGTGGAGGATAAGGGATAGTGAGTTGGTTCTCAAATCAGCTTCTTCACAAAAACAATTGAACATATCTGATGTATATTCAGTTCCATTATTTGATGTAATGACCTGTATCTTGCAGCCATATGGTTTTCTATCAAAGCTTTGAACTTCATGAAAAATCAAGCAACTTCGGACTTAAACTTCATAAAATAAATCCAACAAATTCTTGTAAGATCATCAATAAAGATAATATAATACATGTTGCCATTGAGTGATGAAGTTCTTGGTGGACCAAAAAGATCAGTATGAATGAGTTGCAACTTCTTTGTAGCTCTCCAAGTGGAACTTTTAAATGGAAGTCTAGTCTGCTTACCAAGAAATCAAGCCTTACAACTTGAGAAATGCTCCTCCAAGTTTGGTATACCATTTACCATTTTACTCCATTGCATAAACAATAAAGCTTTGTGATGAAAATTTCCCAATCTCTTGTGTCACGTTTCCACAACTATAGAATGACTTGGAAAAGCTATGTGTTCCCTCTCCAATGGATTCAAGGAAAAACTTTTTCCCTGCATTTTAATTCTCAATATTTTTTGACCACTAGCATCACTGATCAGGCATGCTTTATCTTCAAATAATAATTTGAATCCATTTTCTAGAAATTGTCCAACACTTAATAAATTCTGATAAATTTCAGGAACAAATAAAACTTCATAAATAAGTTTTGTACCTTTGTAACTCTCAATTGCTACAACTTCCTTTCCTTTCGCTGGGAGGTATTCTCCATTCCGATCCTGACTCTTGATTTAACTAATCTATCAAGTTCTCTGAAAAGTTTTCACTACTAGTCATGTGGTTCATACAACCCTTATCAACAATTCAACTTTCACTTGAATTTTTGCTTGTGAAACAGGTGGCCAGAAATAGATTATCTTCTTCTTGTTGGTCTACAATTTGTGCTTAATTTGATTGTTGTAATCCCTTCTCTTTGTAGATAATCTCATCATGACCAAGTTTGTGACACTTTCTACATTTCATATAAGGTTTTCTCGAACACTTGATGTGTGGATGATTCCCCCCCCCCCCACAATGTTGGTAGGGAGGATATTTGCCTTCTCTATTGTTACCAATTGCAGCAACACTATATCTCGTTGTTGTAGCTTCGTAGATTCAATAATTCCCTTTCTTTCCTTTTCCTTTATTTCCCCAGGAAACTAAAAAAAAATTGCAACTTGCCTTGCAAGGCTCCCTCAATGGATCCCTCTTGCCTCATCATCCTTTGTTGTTCTTGTGCCTGTAGTGCACTCAATAACTCTGTCCTAAACTATGACAGAACTTTAGTATTTTCCAATAAAGCAATAGGTGTCTCATATCTCCCAAGTAAAGCTACTAGTACCTTCTGAGCTATTCTATTATTAATAAGTTCAGTTCCAAGTATCCTTACCTTATTGGCAATCCCAAGGAACTTGCTTGAATAATCCTCAATGATTTCGGGTTCCTTCATATGCTATATCTCAAATTCCCTAACCAAGTTCACTACTTTCATCTCCCTAGTACTCTTTCTTGAGGAATTCTCAACTTGCTTTAGCTGAATTAGATGTCATTATTCTACTGAAAATGGTAGCAGTACCTGCAACAAAGAGACGTGATTTATCTTTAGATTTTCTTGTCTTCTTTTCTTTGTGAGTTCTAAGCTGAGCCATAGTTGTATTCCCTAACAGAGGAAGCACTTCGTAGTTTTCCTGGACTGCCTCCCATAAATTCCAAGTCTCCAAATAAGCTTCAATTTTCACTTTCCATGCTTGATAGTTTCTCCGTCAAGAGCTAGTGGAACCATAGTAGGAAAAAGCTAGTATTCTCCATTGTTTAAATGGTGTTTTTCATAAACAAATTTGGATAAAACACTCAGAAAAAACCTCACAAGTCTCTCACATGTCCCTTAAGAATAAGGGATTGGATACCAATGCTATTAAAACTGAAATAGAGAGATGAATTGAATCAGAAGAACTCAGTATATTGAACTTCAAGATAAATTAAAAAATAGAGGAGCAATACACCTTAAGAAAATGGACTACTAAAAGACTACTAACATGCCTAGAAAATAGGAACAACTATAGCTAGCTATTAGGATAATGACTAAAAGGAAAAAAAACTAATCTCCTAGCTATCTACAGAAGTCTCTTACCCTCTCTAAAAAAATGATGAGACACGTAACAACAATATTGAACCCATTGAACATACATCATAAATCCGCCTCTACTCGTGTTGGCATGGAATTCAGCTACCACAACCCAAAGTACACCCTAAATGTGACATGGTAAATAAGATCTCGAGAGACCCTAAACAAGCCACTTCACATAAGCATGACGTAATGAAATACAATAAAAGAAAATATAAGCGATATAAGTCTCAACTCTTTAGTTGACATAAGAGATACCAACAGAGTACATAAAAGAATATACGGAACATTAACTAAGTCTAACACAAGCCTTCTACTATCATATATGTGACTACGACAAACCCCTAAGCCACGAACATAGTTTGAAAACTGAAAGACTAAGAAAGCAATAAAGTGACAATGGACTTGACCTCAAACCATGAGGACTTACCGATCCAAACAAGCAACAGCTAGGCAATCCCGATCTAGCCACGTCTGGGAGAAGGAGCTTAGATCCTATATTATGAAATAATGTAGGCACAATATGCATCAGCACTTTTAATATACTGAATATGGGGAAAATGCATAAAAGCATAAACATGATAATATAGTGAGCTTACAACATGATATGCATAACTAAGTAAAACGTAGTAAAAGCCTTTAAAGTGAAATCATAAATCATGGATATATTCAATGCGTTTTTGAAAACCATAAGAAAAGCTTTGATAAAACCATTGAAGAAAACATAGTTCATTTGTGGGATATTTACCGTTAACTGACATAGACCATGTGAGCTATAACATGGATTCCGATGTAACCCTCACACCAAAGAGGGCCCTACTTGCCAAGGTAATGACACCATACAGTCTTTGTTGCTAAAGTGGATCCACTATCTTAGGTCATTTAATATAATCCTATGGGGGAACATTGTTTGGAACAAGTGAATTTCTACTAAGACCAAACTTGTAGCACCTCAGACATCAAGAAATTGCTAGAAAGGACAAATGGGCAAGTCTACGAACCCAAAATGGACCATGGACCCTTCACGGCACCCTAGACGGGCTATTTAGGGGTCCAAGACCCGTTAAGTGCATCATGAAGCACCATCCAAGACTGCTTGGGAAGTAGTCACCTAGACGGCACCTTAGACGGCCCATGGTGACTTGGACGGTCCGTCTAAGGCTCCGTACAAGTTACCCATCAGTTGTTAAATTTTGTGTCAACTTCAAACGATCAGGCAGTAAGTTTTCCTAATTTCAAGCCTGGTGTAAAAAGTTATGCCTATTTTAGTGAAGCTCTATCGGGCAGGGTAACATCACAACCCACTAGACGGGTCTCAAAAACTACCTAAAGCATTCATTCTCCAAAAATCATCAGACTTAGAAAGAAAAGAAGATAAAGAGGCGATAATTTTTCTCTCCAGAACAAGCAGGGCTCTCTTTACAGTTCAGCCCCGAAATCCAAATGATTACTCTGTAGTTTTCTTCATAAGGTATGTGGGATTTAACTAGTGGGTTCCTTTCACCCCTTAGGTCCCTAGAATACTGTGAGTTCTTCAATTTCTCCAAAAATTGTTCAGACCTGGGGTTCCTAAATCTTAGGGATTCATTGCAATTTAGCTGCTATAGTTTCTATGATATTAATTACATGTTTCTTGGAGAATTTTCATAGTCCCACGTGTTAAAATAAGAAACCCTAGCTCATGTTAATCATCTGTATTTCATAAGTTATACTTGCTAGGTAGATTAGTTTGACAATCATGCTTTAGTATTCGAATGACATATCTTTCAGTATATGTATGATACATTCTCAGATAATTATCAGTATTTTGAGCTATCCAGTATTAGAGTTACATTTTTACCTTTTCATTCAGTTGGGAGAAGTATTTAGCACTTTGTTGGAGTAGGTTTCAATGTACCCTCAAGTCCCAGAACTACGTGCCCGCGTAGTTTTATAAGTCCCTTATGTTGGGCATCAATTTTAGTGATCACGCCATAGCCATGCCTTTATACCCTGGCAAGGTATGTTGGCTCCTCTCGATGGGGTGTATATATCGGACTCCACGTTTAGGTCACATAGTTTATGTCGGTGAATATACCCTCCCACAGTATTGGCTTCAGTAAGGTACTTCAGGCCCATAGTTGTAATTATTTTTAGCTTTTTAGCATACTTCCAGTTTAATCTTACATTCTAGTATTTATGCATTATTGTATCTTGGGCCTATTTACTTTAGTTGAGTTCAGTTTACATACTTGACTTGCATTTTTAGCATGTTTATATATTCATTTAGCTTTGCATAACCCTCATGCTCAGTACATTCGAATTGCTGACGCATACTCTATGTTGCATCCTATTATGATGCAGGCTCAGGTTCTCAGGTTCAGCCATGTGATTAGCTCATACTGGCGCAATATCAGTGATAGTCAGGGGTGAGTCCTCATCATCCGAGGATGTTTCTTTATGTTTTTTTGTTTAGTTAGTTCGTTGTTTGTTTCAGCATTTTAGAGTTAGCTGGGGATTTTTCCCAGCAGCTCATCAATATTAGAGACGTTCAGACATTGAGTCAAATTCAGTTGATTTGGGTTGTTCTACTTTGAAATCACTTATTTCTTTCAGATATTCTCAGTTGAATTCCTTTAGATTATATTCATTATTCAATTATGTTTCCGCTTGGTTAGAGTTGTTTTAGTATGCTTGTGATATTCAAGATTAAGGGTTAGCTTGGGGTTACTTGTGACCCTAGGTCCCGTGTTGCGCATAGGTGCTAGCCTTGGGGCATGACAAAACCTCTACTAACACTAAGGCCTCCATTTCAAAGTCCTCTCGGTTCTATGTAAAATCCCAACGGAATAGACATAGTCATAATCTATCAAATACTTGGAAAAGTAACAATCAAAGAATACCAATCCAATCATAAGTTCATGTAGAATAGCTCCTTTCAAATCATGATTTCATATTTGTTCATTAAGACACTTACCTATCGAAGCATCTAAATCATGATTCCTTTGAATGTGAGAAAACCTTTCACAAATAATTGACATTTTATCTTAAAATCATCCTTCAGTCATAAATCATAAATTTCATAAAACATGCATGAATCCATAATCATGATTCATAAGTTCATGATCATCATAAAAGCAATAAGGCGTGGGATCATATGAAAACAATTGGAAAACATATAATTGAATCAAATCATGTATAATAAGATTGAATATAAGTAATTGAATCATAATGAATTGAACCCATGAAGAATCCATGAAAACCCTAAGGGGTCGTTTGGTTTGAATACAAGTTATATTGGGATTAGTTATGCTGGCATTATTTCTTACTGATTGTTTGGTTTGTTGTACTAAAAATAATAACCATTGCATACTTCCTAAAAATAAGTGGTTTGATTACAAAAATACCCTCTTATTTAGCTTTTTGTATATGTTATTTTTGGTAGAGTTCTAGTCATTCATTCTTTAAAACAGAACTTCCACCTCATTTAGCTTAATTATTCTTATGTATGAATTCCCATGAATTTTTATGTATGAATTCCCACAAATTCCTACAGTTAATTAGGCTTTAATTAGTGGACATTACTCTAGAATTGGTAGCTTGACATTGCCAAAGATGAACCTTGTCAGCTGCTAGTTAATGAGAGCTTGGATGGAGCTGGAGCCTGGACCAACATATTAGGGAGAAACACGATTAATACTCATTCGAAATATTAGCAGTTAGCATTGGAAGAAAGCAAACACTACAACTATGTCTAAGACGCGGACGACTATAGACTTATATAAAAAAATATTTGAAACCAAAGAGCACAAAATCAGCGAAGCAATTGATAAGGAAGTGTGATTTTTTTTCAAACAAAGCAAGAATTTAAAAAGTTTAAGCTATTTACATGGGGAATGTACTTGGTTACTGTAAATTTGATAATTAAAGGGTTTGAAGGGTAGTTTGTCATTTAATTAATTTATCCCATGACAAATTATGATGTAATTATTGTACCAACCCGTGGGAGGGGTAACTTATCCCGTTACTATTTATTAATCCTGGGATAAATTATCCCAAACTTTCCAACCAAACACTAAGTTAAGTGCCACTAAATATTTATCCGAAGACTATTTGTGTTTATCCTTCACACCAAACAACCCCTAAGAGAATTGGATTGAAATCCTTAAGAAATTTGAGTGTCTTTTGGAACTCAGTGGATGAAAGGAATCCATTGGTGAAGTTCCCACATACCTTGGGTAATCAAAGCCCTAGCAATGGAAGAGGAGATCTTGAAGCTTGACAAACCCTAGAATTTCTTTAAGATTCTTGGAGCGAATTTAGAGAGGAAGACTTAAGAGCTTTTGAGGGTATTGAGTGAATGAGAGGGAATCAATGTAGTTTGAAGAGTAAATTTTTTTATATGGATTGGTTATAGGGTCAAAACGACAATGTAAAAGAGTTAAAAGGATAGGAAATAACCCAAATAGCATTAATAAGAATCTACCGAACAGTGTCTACGGTTGGACCTACGGTCTTTAAGACTTTCCATGGACCATCCTGGTCAACCGTAGAACTGTTACTGGAGCTCATCAATTGGCCATACTTCCACGAAACCCTTTCTACGGGCCGTCGAACTTCGTACGGTCCATAGGGCCCTCTCGTAGAATCAAGATCAAGTCCAAATTTTCACTAAGTTAGATCACTCCTACGGAAACTTCCTACGGCCCGTATAATTTTTTGTGGACCGTCCTAGTGGTCCATAGACACTCATCAGAGACTTAGCATTTTCCAAAATCCAACTCAAGTCCTATGATTACCTTTTTACGGTCCATAGAACTTCCTATGGTCCGTAGGTGGGTTTGTAAGAACTTGCACCAGTACGAAAATACAACTTTTCCTTTTCAAAATTCAACTTCCATTTTTTGAAATGTTACATCAGCCAATAAACTATGGCTAGAATGACCACTAGATTAAAATTTCAAATTCTGCTTCTCAACCAAATGGATTCGCTAAAGTATTTCATCAGGTCTATATCACATTTTATCCTTATTTTTACATAAAAACAAGGAACTGAAGGATAAAAGAAGGAAACAATACTCCTTAGATGTAGATATTGATATCTTTTTTTAACAAGTAGGTAGACAGATCTATTGATTTTATCAGGTTAAAAAGAATGGGAAACTCACTTATTTAAGTATGATTTTAAAAGTTTCTTGATCCCTAACATTTGTGTTGGTTGATCCATTTATTGGATAAGAAAATCAGAAAAGGGGAAACACATCTTGAGTAACTTCATAAAATTTTCTGATTCTGTTTTATAAGGAATTTTTCACCCAAAGTTTCTTTTTCATGTTTCAATTTTCTAAATTTGCCTAAAGCTATTTTTGATGAGCAGTAATGTTTTGTATGTGATGCACCTCCAAAACAATGTTAATTGCTATGCAATTTTAAACCCCACAAGACCTAAATCAGGGAAACAGAAATGTGAAAGCAAGAAGGAAACTAAAACAATGGTAGAAAGAATCAATATTTAAATCTTGATCTATAATTAAAAGCAAAATGAGAAGAAAAAATAGTTAGACCATTTATAGAAGTTTAGGTCTCCTTTTGATTTCTTTCTTTGCTTACACTCGGAGAGAGGATTTCTCATATAGGTATGTATATATAGGGGACATTACCAGGTGGTGGAGAATAATGTGACAGAAGCGACAAAACTAGATCTCCACTTTTGGATGATTTGGTGGAAAATAATCTGAAAGTATGCCAATTATGTAGAGTAAAAACTGAATTGTCATACCATGAGAAAAGCATTCAGAAATGTTATTTTTATTTAGAAAAGTTCTTTTTATTCTAAATGTTTTTTCTCATGGTACGAAAATGTAGTTTTTACTCTACATAAATGAGTTAACTTCTTTTTATTTTCCACTTAATCATCCAAAAGAAGAGTTTAGAATATGTGATGTAGCTTTGTCAATTCTATCACATTATTCTCCACCACCGCCTATGTCCTCTTTATATATCCAACCTATATGAGAAGCCCTCTCTTCGGGTGTAAACAAAAAAAGGAATCAGAAGGAGACCTAAACTACTTTGAATGGTCTAACTAATTTTTTCTTCTCATTTGGCTTTTAATAGCAGATCAAGATTTAGATATTGATTCTTTCTAACATTCTTTTAGTTTCCTACTTGTTTTCACTTTTCTGTTTCCTTGATTTTGGTCTATGTGGGCTTTAAAATTGTAGAGCATTAGCATTGTTTTGAGGGTGCATGACATCCAAAACTTTACTGCTCTTCTAACTAGTTTTTGGCAAATTTGGAAAATTGAATCATGAAAAGAAATTTTGGGCACAAAATTCTTTATAACATAGAAACATAAAATACTACGAAATCAGTCCAGATGTTTTTCCCCTTTAGTGTTTTTTCTCGTCCAATAAATGGATCAGTCAACGGAAGTGCAAAGGCTCGAAGCTTTAACAACTATTTTATACTTAAATAAGTGAATGTCACCTTCCTTTTATCTTGATGAAATCAATAGATATGTCTATCTACTTACTTGTTAAAAAAGATATGAATATCTACTACTAGGGAGTATTGTAATCTTGTTTTTTCCTTCAATTCTTTTTTTGCTGGAGCATTTTGGATTAAATATGATATAGACATGATGAGATGCTTCAGCTGATCTATTTGGCTGTGAACTGAAATTTGAAATTTCAATCTAGTGGTCATTCTAGCCATAGTTTATCAGCTGACTTTCAGGCGAACACCAGAAAAGACGGATTCAGGATTTAAGTAATATGGGTTCAATTCT
The DNA here is from genome assembly GCA_018342035.1 of Solanum appendiculatum. Lineage (NCBI taxonomy): Eukaryota > Viridiplantae > Streptophyta > Magnoliopsida > Solanales > Solanaceae > Solanum > Solanum appendiculatum. The sequence goes on from JAGDQO010001101.1 coordinate 166,118, forward strand.
AAAGCTCTTAGCATTGAACCCATTGTTTTTCTAAAGTTATGGGTTCATACCTATTATTTATTGCATTATTAGTACATTTTTATACAATATTTTGTTTTGTGCTGAAAATACTAGGTTCAAATGAACCCGATGCTGCTATGCTATCCTTTTCACTGAACACGAGTAGGTTAATTACTTTTTAGGAAGAATTTTATTGTTCAGAAATGAGACATAGGACGAGAGACCGATAAAAAAATATAGAGTGCACAAAGACAGAAAGTCAAAAAAGAATTAGCTGTTAAAGAGAGTTTTGTTTTGCCCTTTGCTTTTCTCATAGGGGAAGGTTCCCTGCATTAGTCAATAGTGCGGATCGGTCCCTAAGAAACCGCTGAAAGGACTGCATTCCTATGGTTACAAGGAAGTGACTAAGAGTATTGTAGCATAATCATAAAAGAAGATAGATGTTCCTAGAAAAGCTCTTCCACAGATTTCTTTTCAATACTTATTTGCTCAATCAATCAACTATACCTAAATTCCATATTAAGACCATCTCCAACCACACTCTATTTTACTCCCCATTCTCTATATTCGGAGAGTAAAATAGAGAATTGAGTCTCCAACCACAGTCTAAAAAGATCTCTATTCTCTATTTATAGAGAGGTGAATGGTGGTTCTCCAAATTTAGAGAACTACTATTCGTCCTCTCTATTTCACTTTTTCATTATTTTAATATTATTTCTATTATTTTGTAACTAACGTATTATTTTTCATATAAGACTATTAATAAAATTTCTAATATTCGTAATTCATTTTAAATGTAATACAACATTTTAAAAATATATTATTTAATATATACTACTTTCATTTCTAATTAACAATATTTCAAATATTTTTTTCAATTTTCGTCACTTTAAGAGATAATTTGATATTATTATTAATTTTCACTATGAAGAACCCACAAAATTTAAATGATAAGATGAAAATTTTAATTTAAAAATACAATGTATGACATAATAACTTAAATACAAGATAAGAATACAATACATAATATAATAATTTTAAAAATCACAACAATAATTTAGTAATCCGGTAGGTCGTTTTCAGATTTAACAATATTCGGAAAAAAGTTAGTGTATGATCTAGAGAATTGTTGTGCTTGTGATTGCGATTGTGCTTGTTGATTTCTTTTTTCAATTATTCGTAGTTGTTCTTTAAAATTTTAGAATAAAATATAATTTTATATTAAATAAAGAATTTGAAAAAAATAAATTTTATATTACATGAAAATTATATAGGGTGATTATTTTCAAAAAAGAAAGAACAGATTTATATTATGAAATAAGAAAATGAAATAGAAATAGAAATAATAATATAATACTGAGGAGAGAGAAGAAGATTCTTTTTTAGAGAATTGGGTTGGAGTTGGTTGTCTCAAAATATAGAGAACTCTATATTTGGAGAGTAAAATAGAGTGTAGGGTTGGAGATGCCCTAATGGAGTCACTAATATGAATTTTTTTTCTGCTCTAATTTTCCCTCTCTTTTCTAGTAGATAGACAAATCTATTGATTTCATCAATATAAAACGAAGGTGGCAATCACTTATTTAAGTATATATAATTATTAAAGTTTCTTGAGCCTTAACATTTATGTTGACTGATCCATTTAGACGAGAAAAATCAGAAAAGGGGAAAAACAACTTGAGTGACATCGTAGAATTCTCTGATTCTGTTTAATAAGGAATTTTTTTCCCAAAGTTTCTTTTTCCTGATTCAATTTTCCAAACGTGTCAAAAGCTTGTTTAGAAGAGCAGTAAAGTTTTCCATGCCATGCACCCTCGAAATAATGTTAATGCTCTACAATTTTGAAAACCCACACAGATCCAAATCAGGAAAAAGAAAAATGAAAGCAAGAAGGAAACTAAACGAATAGTAGAAAAAATAAATATCTAAATCTTGATTTACCATTAAAAGAAAAATGAGAAGAAAAAGAAGTTGGACCATTTAAAGAAGTTTAGGTCTCCTTTTGATTTCTTTCTTTACTTACACCTGAAGAGAGGGATTCTCATATATGTAGCAGATATATAGGGGACGGTATTGTGGTGAAGAAAAATGTGACAGAAGAGAAAAAACTAGATTACATTTTCTAGATCTCCTCTTTTAGATGATTCGGTGGAAAATAATTGGAAAATAAGTCATTTACATAAAGTAAAAACTACATTGTCATACGACAAGAAAAGCATTCATAAATGTTCTTTTTATTTAGAAAAGTTCTTTATATTCTAAATGTTTTTCTCGTGGTATGCATGACAATGAAAATTTTACTCAACATAAATGACTTACCTTCTGATTATTTTCCACTAATCATCCAAAAGAGGCGTTTAGAAAATGTGATCTAGTTTTGTCACTTTTATCATATTACTCTCCACCACCTGACTTATCTACCCTATGTATATCAAACCTATATAAGAAGCCCTCTCTTCGGGTGTAAGCATAGAAAGAAATAAGAAGGAGACCTAAACTTCTTTGAAAAGCTAGCTATTTTGTCTTCTCATTTTGCTTTTAATGGTAGATCAGGATTTAGGTATTGATTCTTTCTACAATTCTTTTAGTTTTCTGCTTGCTTCACTTTTATGTTTCCTTAAATTGGGTCAATGTGGACTTTAAAATTGTCGAGTCTACAACATTGTTTTTGGGGGTGCATTATATGGAAAACTTTATTGCCCTTCTAAACTAACTTTTTGGCAAATTTGGAAAATTGAATCACGAAAAGAAACTTCGGGAACAAAATATCTTTTAAAAAAATAGAAATTACTATGAAATAAGTCAAGATGTTTTTCCCGTTCTATTGATTTTTCTTTTTCAATGAATGGATCAGTCAACAAAAATGTTATGGATCAAGAAGCTTTAACAATTATACTTAAATAAGTGAATTACACCTTATTTTCATCTTGATGAAATCAGTAGATATGTCTATCTACTTACTTGTTAAAAAATATATGAATATCTACGGGTTGGGAGTATTGGTTTCTATCTTTTTTTCCTTCAGTTCATTGTTTTGGTGGAGTACTGTGGATAAAATGTAATTTAGACCTGATGAGATGTTTCAGCTGATCCATTTGGCTGGGAATCAAAATTTGAAATATCAATCTAGTGGTCGTTCTAGTCGTAGTTTATAAGTTGACTTCCATGCCAACACGAGAAAAGATGGATTCAGGATTTAAGTTCTATGCGTTCAATTCTAAAGCTCTAGAGTTATGGGTTCATACCTATTATTTATTGCATTTGTCAATAGTTTCCCATAAAATCAAATGCAAATAGTTTTGATTTTTTAGTTCAATTCCCACTTGCTTTTGGTGGGCTATTAACAACTAAGCTTATCTTGTGTCCTAGTACATTAAACTTGTTTCATGCAATATAGTGAGCGTTTCCATTTTCATGATTGTTAAATGTTTTAGTTTTCTCTATATGTATCCTCTTTATAGCCATGAAGAGGGCTCTGCCATTTAATGAACAAGTGAATGTCTAGTTGGATGAGTCATCTTCCTCTGAGTCATATTACCATAAAGTAGAAAGCGAGCAGATTCGGACACAACTCAGGGAACTTCCATTTGGAAGTTATCTTTTCATATTTTACGATAGATAAACGTTTTTATCTTGTCTTTTATTCAAGAGGTTATATCATATTTCTCAATAGTGATTGATTTCACTAGCCATTAGCCTATTACATTGAAAATTTTACCATTTTATATTCACTTTAGGCTAACTATTTATGATTATGCCCTCTTCATGGTTGCAAATGTGTGCATACATATAGAGAAAACAAAAACATATATCAATCCTAAGAAAGGAAAACGCTCAACATAGAAACTAGTTAATTGTACTAAGGTAACAAATAACAAGATAATCTTAGAATTATTAATAACCCACTACTAAAAATCAAGAGAACTAACAACTAGTGAATGAGAAATTCATTGGTAAGTCTTACAAATTTTCACTGCCAAAAATATCACTTTTCAATAGCCAGTGATTAAGTAGTTGTGGAATATCAAATTCAACAAAGTGCATGCACACCAAGACTTAATTCATTGTACTCATTAAGGGGGAGTGGGACAATTACTTTATGAAAAATACAAGCTAAACCATGAACACTATGTGCAACACAACAACTACTACATCTTAGTTCCAAACAAGTTGAAGTCGGTTATATGAATTCTCATTGACCGTATTTTTTCATTTAAATTCATTTGAGACAAGAGTACTAATCTCTTTTTCCCTTTTTTAGTTTGTCCCACGAAAAATGATATGTTTCTGTAAACAATTTTAATTTTAATTTCAATTTTACCCATAATGATGTATCACAACAACTACTACATCTTAGTTCCAAACAAGTTGAAGTCGGTTATATGAATTCTCATTGACCGTATTTTTTCATTTAAATTCATTTGAGACAAGAGTACTAATCTCTTTTTCCCTTTTTTAGTTTGTCCCACGAAAAATGATATGTTTCTGTAAACAATTTAATTTTAATTTCAATTTTACCCATAATGATGTATAGGTTTGTGTAATTGAAGAGTACTATGTAATTCAAGTTTTCTTGTTGCTAATTTTAATGTATTTTGAAGAATCTGAATGAAATACACACATACTTCTAGTATAGGTCAAAACAAATTAAGGACCAGGCAATATAGGATTAACACTAATCAATGATAATTCAAAAATGAATTTCATCCTAACTGAAAAATCCCAATTCCATATAAATATTTCATCTTTTTTGAGGAATTTTTTATTTTTTTTGGTGAAGTTAACTTTTTACTTTGAGAGAAATTGCTCAAAGGGAACAACAATTTATCACAAAATTGGATCTTTTTTGCATGGGAAGGAAGTGGGAGAGGGAAATTCAATATTTCTTTATACAAGTTGAGGAGATACACAGCAATCATGCAAACTGATTTTCTAAATTCATATAAGGGTTTTCATGGTGATTAAAAAGAGCACCTGTGACTCTATTTCACCGGAGAGATGATGATGTACTATGAATTTACGGTACTTTTGATGCATTAAACTTAGAGTTTTGCATGTTGCTTAAGTGATTTGTTATTAGATTTGATATTATTTTTGTGAATTTTACAGGAAACAGGCCTTTTGGTGCAGTTGGGGAGAATGATGCAGCAGCAATAAGATTTTGGTGATGTACGAGACAGTTTGCGGACCGTCAATGCTTTGACGAGTCGTGAGTTGTAGTCGTAGGTTCAGGTGCCTGAAGAATTTGCTAAGTATGGAATGATGGACCAGGATGACGAGTTGTAGTTCCTTCTACGAAACATAGATGCCCAACGGTAGATAACTTCAGAGAGGGTCACTTGCAGAACTTGATTGACGGAAGAACAGGACGGCCCATACATAAGACGTCGAGTCCTAGATCATGCCCGTGGAAAGAAACCCTAAGGAATTTCACTAACTGCTGGACGACGGTAAGAACCTACGAGCCGTAGGTCTGTCTACGAGCCATAGGTTGCCAATCGTAGATGACTCTACCCTGGCAAAATTTTCCCAGATTTCCTTTTCCTCGTTTAATTAGGATTTATTTTCTATATATGCCTCATGTAAATTTCGATTTGAGGTTGTTGAACTATTTTAGAATCTTTGTCATTAGCTTTGGGAATTATTTTACAACTTTTGTGGAAATCAATTCTTGAAGTTTGGAATTATAAAGTTTGATTTTACTTTTAAATTTAAGATTGTGGAATTCATCTATTATCACGGTAAGTTCATGATTGATTATTCAAACCCAAATATGAATTGTGAACCTTCAAGCATGAGTAGCTAAATCCACAACTAGGGTTGTGGGAACCATGAGTAATTAACGAAAGTAAAACTAATAATGTTATAATTCTTGAAAGTGTTTATGCATGTTTTTGTTAATCTCTTCATTTAGAATGCTTTTTAACGGTGCGCAACACTAGAACCCGCCTCATTCCTACTTGCCGGACCAAGGAGGTAACGGATGAGAAAGAGATTATACAACGGAGATTTAACGTTGATTTAGTCCGCTATCTAATAACCCAAACTAGTTATAGCTGCGGGTTAATTTGGGTCAAAGATAAGGGTTAGTAAATTGACACACGTAGACGGACCAAGTTGTATAGTGAAATTCCCTATTTGGAGGACCAATCACTTAGGGATACATAACTTATTGATCATGCATGCTAGACATTTGAAAGAATTACCATTGTTAGGATTACTAAGTTAAGAGATTATGGGGAACACATACACCCTAGTTTAATTCTCGTATTGATATCTCCAACTGCATAATTCCTGCTATTTGCTTATTTGTTTTATTTCATATTCAACATTTTTAATTTTAGTTTATTTCACCCCCCCTTTTTCCTTAGAGATAATTCGACTAAATGTACAACTAACCTAAAATTATCCTAAGTCTAAACAATATTCCTCGTGGGATCAACCCTAACCCTTTTTAGGTTCTTTATTTAACAGCGACCGCTTATACTTCTTTAGGGAGGTGTAATTTGGGCGTATCAAATTTTGGCACCGTTACCGGGGAATAAGGCTTTTAGATTAGACTAATTTTTTTATTGCACTTTAGTCAATTATTTCTCAATTTACGTTTTATTGTTGTTTTTGATTCTTTACAGCTCTTAGTTCCAGTGTATGCCAAATACACACAGTCAAGGCATTCCACTGACTCCTGATCCTGAGCTAAGAAGAACTCTGAGAAGAATGGCTACAACAGGTCAACAACCCAGGCAAGAGGATGATACATATGGCGAGGTTCGGCAAGAGGTCCCATGAGTTCAACCTCTGGGAGTTATAGAGGTGCTTGTCAACCGTTAAGAGGTTCGAGCACAGCACCAACCTGCACCTACTGTTCGCCAAAACTTTGAAGAGGATCATAATGCAATAGGATCAACTGGCGCTATAGTTTTTCCTCCACTGCCACCTGGATACACATTTGTTATTACAAGAAGCCTCATACAGATGTTGACCGCTAGAGGACTATTTGCTGGATTACCATCGGAAGATCCTTATGCTCATTGGACCAAGGTTACCAGCGTATGTGAAAGTAGCGTGGGGAAGCCAGATTTAGATATGAACGTGATTGGTCTACGAGTATTCCCACTGTCTCTAACTGGAGATGCTACTATATGGTTGAACAAGCTCCCATACAACTCTATATACACATGGAACGAGCTGCATTGAGTTTTTATAGAAAAAAATTTCCAGTATCAAGGAAGCTGAATCTTAAGGATAAACTTAATAACTTTGTCGCTTTGCCTAGAGATTCAGTCAGTGACTCTTGGGATAGATTCACAAGCTGCATGAGAGTTGTGCCAAACCACCGCATCAATGATGAACCACTCAAAGAATACTTCTACCGAGGAATAGATGATAATGGTAAGGCGGTGCTTGATATTATTGCAGAAGGATCTTATGGAGCAATTACCTTCCAGGAGATTGCGGAGAAACTCGAGAGAATTTTGAATAACAACAAGGCCTAGAGCACGAGAGCGTCATCTACGACGAAGAGAACCTTCTCAATACAAGCCGCATCAAATCCATCTCATGATGAGTTTCGTGAAGAATTGGCGCAACTAAGAACCGAGATGGGTCTGGACTAAATCATGTAAGTAGTAATGCAGAGAAGGTTCATGTAGTCCAATATCAGCACAATGCACCACAAAACAATTGGTACATATATGAGGAGGATGTCAATCTTGTGAATAAGCAAACGGGGGGTTTTCAGACCAATGCCAAAGGATCCAATCAGGAAAATTGGCGCAAAGGTCGGACTTATGGTAACTATAATCGCGAAGGGAACTACAATCGCGATAACAACTACAACGAAGTGGTTACAACAACAAGAATGATAGAAGCGGTGTGCACATACCACCAGGGAATCGAAATTGCAGATCACGTTTAAATCGCATTGAAGATATGATGAGTAAGATGATAAAGAGATTTGATGCCACGGATGACAATGTGAAAAGGATGCGGAATGACCTCTCAGGCATCGAGCAAAAGGTGGAGTCACACGCAGTGGCATTTCAACAAATAAAGTAGCAATTGAACCAACTGTCTATTAATGCAAATCCACGTCAACAAGGAACACTTCCGAGTAACACCGTGCAAAATCCAAAAAATGACGGACAATGTATGGCGATGACTACTAGAGGTGGGAAACAGACCATCGATCCCCCCATGACAATAGGAGTGGAAAGTGCGTAGACATCTGGTGAAGATGAAAAAGATGTAGCAGAACTGCCCAAGGATCAAAACGAGGTAGAGGTGGAAATCACACAAAAGGTCATCACTATGCCAAGACCTCCACCTCCCTTTTCACAAAGATTGGTAAAGAAGACGGATGAAGGGAAGTATAGAAAATTCATATCTATGCTTAAAAAATTATCTATTAACGTTCCTTTGATTGAAGCTTTAGAGAAAATGCCTGGATATGAAAAGTTCATGAAAGACCTGGTGACCAAGAAGAGAGCTGCGAGCTTAGAGGATGATGACAAGTTGCAACATTATAGCGCCATTGCAACAAGGTCATTGGTACAAAAGAAGGAAGATCCTAGAGCATTTACCATCCCATGTTCTATTCGCGTGATGCACTTTGCAAAGGCGCTATGTGACCTGGGTGCAATCATAAATTTCATTCTGCTGTCTGTGTTAAAGAAATTGGGCTTGGGAGCCCCTGAGCCAACTGCAATGAGGCTACTGATGTCATACCGGATGGTGAAGAAACCAATAGGAGTGCTACAAGATGTCTTGGTGAAACTAGAAGCATTCATCTTTCCGACGGATTTCGTTATTCTGGACTGCGAAGTGGATTTTGAAGTGCCCACAATTCTGGGCAGACCGTTTCTTGCAAATGGGAGTGCTTTGGTAGATCTGGAAAAAGGGAAGATGGGGTTTTGATTAAATAATGAAGAAGTGACCTTTAACATCTGCAGATCAATGAAACACCATAGTGACATCAAAGCAATATCAATGGTGAATTATGCGGATGAGCCTAACCTAGAGGTGCCCATTGAGGAGACACTAGGAGTGGAGGCGCTCGCAGCTGTGATCATGAATTTTGATGGTGATGGAATCACGGAATACAATGTACTAGTGGCTACACTAGATGAAGGTACTTTTCTTCATCGTCCACCACGAAAGCTGAACCTAGAATTAAAGAATCGAGACACCCCACCCGCAAAACCATCCATTGATGAATCCCTAGAATTGGAATTAAAAGCTCTTCCAACCCACTTGAGGTATGTATTCTTGGTCCAGAACAACACGTTACCTGTGATTATTGCTCCTGATGTGAATGTAGGGCAAGTGGAAGCTTTAGTTTCGGTGCTGAAGCGATACAAAAGGGCGATCGGATGGACGATTGCAGATATAATTGGTATCCCACCGGGGATTTTCTCTCAATAAATTCAACTCATGCCGGATTGCATTCCAAGTGTTGAGCATCAGAGGAGGATAAATCCACCTATGCAAGAAGTGGTAAAGAAAGAAATGATCAAGTGGTTTGATGCTTGAGTGATATATCCTATAGCTGATAGTAAGTGGGTATGCCCAGTCCAATGCGTGCCTAAGAAGGGAGGAATCACTGTGGTTCCCAATTCAAAGAATGAGCTTGTTCCTATAAGGCCCGTTATAGGTTGGAGAGTTTGTATGGACTATCGCAAGCTCAATGCATGGACCGAAAAAGACAACTTCCCGATGCCGTTCATGGACCAAAAGGGTGGTACTGCTTCTTGGATTGATGATCGGATATCCATAGCCCTAGAAGATCAAGAAAAGACTACTTTCACTTGTCCCTATAGTATATACTTCATCGTATATACTATCCGAACAAAGCATTGAATGCTGCCCAAAAGAACTACACGGTCACTGAACAAGAATTGCTTGCCATCGTCTTCGCATTTGAGGAGTTTCGATCCTATTTGCTTGGCACTAAAGTGATTGTGTATACTGACCATTTTGCGTTGTGGTATCTCATGGCGAAGAAGGACGCCAAACCAAGGTTGATTCGTTAGGTTTTGTTGCTACAAGAGTTTGATTTAGAAGTCCGAGATAGAAAGGGAACAGAGAACCAAGTGGCTGATCATCTATCCAGATTAGAAGATGAAGCTATGAAGAAGTTAGCTAATGCACTTGAGATTAATGATACTTTCCCAGACGAACAGGTATTAGCTGCCTCACTTGATATTATTCCTTGGTTTGCCGATTTTGCCAATTACTTGGCTAGCGATGTGGTGCCTTCGGATTTGTCGTTCCACCAAAGAAGAAAGTTCATGTCCAATGTGAAGAAGGTCTTTTGGGAAGAGCCTTATTTGTTCTGTATCTGTGCTGATGGGATTATTCGTCACTGTGTACCTGAGTTAGAGATGATGAGTATATTTGAAGCTTGCCATTCGTCCCCTGTTGGTGGTCATCATAGTGGCATTCAGACTGCTCACAAGATCTTGCAATGTGGGTATTATTGGCCTACAATTCACCAAGATGCCCATGATTTCTCCAAGGCATGTGATCGATGCCAAAGGGAAGGAGGTATTTCAAGGAGGCAAGAACTTCCAATGAACCCAATACTAGTCATTGAACTCTTTGATGTATGGGGCCTTGATCTCATGGGTCCGTTTGTGAGTTCGAATGGCATGAAGTATATCTTGGTTGCGGTTGACTATGCGTCCAAATGGGTGGAAGCTATGCCTCTTTCAAACAATGAAGGTAAAAGTGTCACCGCATTTCTGAAAAAGAACATCTTTTATAGGTTTGGTACACCAAGGGCAATAATTAGCGATGGAGGTTCCTATTTTTGCAACAAATTGTTCAAGGCATTGCTTGAGAAGTATGGTGTTCGTCACAGTGTAGCAACTACTTACCATCCGCAGTCTAGTGGGAAGGTTGAAGTGTCCAATAGAGAAATCAAGCAAATTCTGGCAAAGACTGTGAATGCAAATCGAACTGATTGGTCAAGAAAGCTCGATGATTCTCTATGGACCTACCGCGCGTCATTCAAAACTCCCATAGGTATGTTTCCTTACCAATTTGTATTTGGGAAATCATATCCCTTACTTGTAGAGCTAGAGCATAACGCGATGTAGGCACTCAAAAAGCTGAATCTGGATTGGGGTGCTGCATCAAGTTAAAGAATGATGGAACTAAATGAGATAGATGAGTTTCGCCTCAAAGCCTATGAGAGTTCAGCCTTGTACAAGGAAAAGATTGAGAAGTACCATGATAAAAAGATCGAAAAGTGCAGTTTTGCTCCAGGTGATATGGTGCTCCTATTCAACTCAAGGTTGCGGTTGTTTCCTGGCAAGCTCAAGTAAAAATGTACAGGGCCATTTAGAGTCGTTCAAGTGTTTTCACATGGCGCCGTTGAACTTTAAAACAAAGAAGAAACCAAATTCATGGTCAATGGCCAGAGGATCAAACTCTATGCAGGTTATTCAGAGGAGGTCAACCAGTTTATTGAGAAATGGAGTCTTGAAAAAGTTTGAGTATTCAAGAAAACTGCGTCGTGCCGCGATGTTAAATCAAGCGCTACTTGGGAGGCAACCCAAGCTGTAACATCTAGCCAATTTAGGAATTTTTTTAGTGATTCTTATATAATTTAGTCTTTTTCTCTAGTTTTTGATGTTTCTTGAGTCTTAGTATTGGCTAGATTTGGGTAGTATAAGGTCTGTGTCCAAAAAGAGTCAATAAGAACAAATGGAAGTCATAATGTTTGTGACGTGTGTAAGAAAGCAAGAAATTTTTTGCAGATCTTTAAGTACAGAAGAGTCTACGGGTCCCATCTACGGATCGTTAATAAAACGACGAACCGTAAATGGCATCCATAGACCTTCATGAACCAGAGCAGCTGCAGCTTTAAGTTTACGGTTGCACAGTACGAACCGTAGTCTGCAATCGTAGGGCCCAGGTATGTTTTGAAATTTGGTCAAGTGTTGAGCGTATTTACGGATCAAATTTGTCACGACCCAGGGTAGCCCCTAGATGTAACACGGCATACAAGACCCCGAGAGACCTCATACAAGCCCTTAGCATACATAACATACAAGATAATAGAGAAGTAAGAGTCCAAAAGAGCATTTTTATAACAAAGCTTTAATCAAAACAGCGAAAGTTTACATCTCATGTCTCAAAGTCTTCGAATATCATAGAATACGAATAAAAGTGATAGGGACGCAGCCCAATATAATATCCAACATAAGAAAAGACATCAAAGTAAAATCCAACAAGGCTATATCCTCGGATGGATGAGGACTCACCAAGTCTTCTTCTCAACTCTAGGTAAATATTAGGAGAACTGCCACGTCCTACACCAAAGAAGTAGATGCAGGCAAGAGTATGCGTTAGCACAATAAAGTACTAAGTACGATAGCAATGCATCTAAACTCATAAAATATGCTAGAAACTGAGATATAAACATGACATGCAAGTGGCCAAGCTAAACATGAAACGGCATATAAGCAATTAGTATAAAGCATAAACCATGGCAAAAGCAAGCTAAATCATCTTTCTATTACTCTTTTTTTCTTTACTTTACCTTTAGTAACCCATGCACCATTGTGCAAGCTGAAGTGTGGGAAAAGCCTCAAACCGATCTGTAGACCATGGAATAACTCAACATGGAATCCGGTGTCTGCCCTACACCGAAGAAGGGGCATTCTGCTTGCCAAGGTAGAATCCTGAACCATAGCCTATGTGGATCCACTAGCTAAGCTAATATGGGCCTGTTAAAGACCACCTATGGGGACACATAGGCATAGGACATATGGAGACTTGTCACCCGTCCACTCAATTCTACGCATAATTCACACTATACAATCACAAATATGATATCCATGGAAGGGCAAAACTGGGGTTGCCAATCCAAGCTAAACATGACTTCACATCTCATGGACTAGTCCAAGCTTACTTCATTGGGTGTTTCTTCTTCCATGGACTTGTCCAAGCGCACACCCCTAGAATAGCTTCTTTAAGCTCTTGATTCAATTTTTAGTTAAGCAAACCCTTCTAAGACTCAACATCATCATACCATAGATTTCATATAAAACATGCTAGATTCTATAAGCTTCTTTCTTCATAGCTAATGGGTTCATATTGCCTTTATTTTAAACCATGCAACTCGGTGCAAGCTAGCTCTTAAAAGTCATAATCAAGGATATTTAATCATACTTGAAGTAACCCTCATAAAAGAGGAAAAATCATGCTTTTTACTTGAACATGCTAATTTCATGCGACTAACCCCAATTCATGCTCAATTTCATAGATAATCCATCAATTTCATCAATTCATATCTCAACCCAACAATCAAAGCACATATTATCAAATTGGGGAGAATTAGCTTGGGATCATAGGGGTTCATGCAATCTTTACATCAAATCATGTAATTCACGCTACTTCATGCACTAAGTTACTTTATCACGCTATATCGTGCACTAGGAATCATAAAATCAATAATTGGAATCATAATTGAAGAACCCACAATGATTGATCACAAACCCTAATTCAATTAGGTTAGAGTAAACCTTGGAAAAATCATGAAGAAGAGGAAGGACCCATTGGAGGAAAGTACTCCTAATGGTGAATACTATCATACCTCAAAGCAATCCACAAGAAATTGGAGAAGATTGAAAGTCTTCAATGGAGAGAGAGTTTCTTTGTAGAGAGAGAAATATTTGAGAGAGGAGAGTTTTGGAATGAATTAGAATTAAGGGGATTAGACTTAGAAAGTATTTATAGGTCTAAGATTAAGGGTATAACCGACTTAGCTTAATAGGTAAACAATTAGGAAAAAGACCAGAAAGCCCTTAATTAAAAACTGTCGGGGCTAATTGACGAATAGGATCTACGGTCCATACATCAATTGAAGGACCGTCATGTTCTTCCGTCAATTGATTCAGAAAGTTCATTTTGGGTTGAAAATTTGGCTAACTCTGGAAGGCATCTACGGAACCCATCTACTGCCGGTCAACTGGACTACGAACCGTCCTCCTGTTCCGTAGGTCAAGGTTTAGAAACTTGGAAATCCTGAAATTTCACAGTGCCATTGACGGCTCCCACCTACGGCCTGTCAATCCATCTACGGCCCGTTGGTGGCCTTAGTAGGTCACTGTCTTCAGGTGAGTTCTGCATAAAATCCATTGGAAGCTTGGGGTGTTACAATATCTCCCCCTTGGGAACATTCATCCTTGAATGAGAATCAAGACATCTTAAGAAGGGTAATAGACACAGACTAACAACCCAACCTAGCATGCAATCACATAAATGCACATATCCGAGGAGGAAACATCAACTCCAATCTAAAGCATGATCAACAAATCATATCATGAAGACTCTATGCAACTCATACTCAAATGCACATAATCATATACGACTCTTCATGAACATACATAATCAAGGAATCATGGAAATCAATTATGACACATGAGACCAAAAGAATGAACCATGAGGAACTAGATACCTCAAGCTAGAGTAGGATCGGAAGGAAAGACATGAGGATATCGGAACATCATATCGGCCTCGGCCTCCCAAGTAGCACCCTCAACTAACTGATTCCTCCATAGAACTTTTACAGAAGCAACTTCCTTATTCCTTAACTTCCGGACTTGCCGGTCTAAAATCTCAACCGGAACCTCTTCATAAGAAAGACTATCCTTTATGCCAAGATTCTCTAATGGCACTATAGTGGTCGGATCACCAACACACTTCTTCAACAATGAGACATGGAAAACCGGATGCACATATGCCAAATCATTAGGCAAGTCAAGCTCATAAGCAACCTTACCAACACGTCTCAAAATCTAATATGGGCCTACATAACGGGGACTAAGCTTCCCTTTCTTTCCAAATCTCATTACACGCTTCATGGGTGAGATTTTCAAGTAAACCCAATCAGCCACATCAAATTCTAATTCTCTTCTCCTAACATCGGCATAGGACTTTTGTCGACTTTGAGCCGTTTTCAAACTTTCCCTTATAAGTCGAACTTTCTCCATAGCCTCATGCACCAACTCCGGGCCTATCAAAGCAACTTCTCCAACTTCAAACCAACCTATAGGAGATCTACACCTCCTACCATAGAGAGCTTCAAATGGAGCCATACCAACACTAGAATGGTAACTATTATTATAAGCAAACTCAATCAAAAGCAAATGGTCATCTCAAGTACCCTTGAAATCAATCACACATGCTCTCAACATATCTTCTAAAGTCTGAATAGTACGCTCTGCTTGCCCATCGGTTTGGGGATGAAAGGTCATGCTAAGCTTAACACGAGTACCAAGACCTTTTTGGAACGACTTCAAAAATTGAGAAGTAAACTGAGCACCTCGGTCGGAGATAATGGATAAAGGCACTCCATGCAGCCTAACCATCTCCTGCATGTACAACTTAGCATAATCCTCCACCGAATAAAAAGTTTTGAAGGGAATAAAATGGGCTAACTTGGTCATCCTGTCAACCACTACCCAAATCGAATCATAATGTCGCCTTGTGCGGGGCAAACCTACTACGAAATCCATATTCACATCTTCCCACTTCCAAGTAGGAATCTCTATGTCTTGGGTCAAACCTCCCGGTCTCTGATGCTCAACCTTCACTTGTTGGCAATTAGGACACTTAGCCACAAACTTCACAATGTCTCTCTTCATGCCATTCCACCAATAGATTTCTTGAAAATCACGGTACATCTTGGTAGCTCCTGGGTGTATAGAATATCTAGAACTATGAGCTTCTGACAAAATTTTCCCTCTCAAATCATCAAAGTCGAGAACACATAAGTGACCTTGGTAACGAAGTACACCATCTCCCCCTTGGGAGAAAACCTCTATGGACTTCTTGAAAACCACTTCTTTCAATTCCACCAAATTAGGATCAAGGTCTTGCTTAGCTTTTACATCATGAACAAAAGAGGATTCGGAACCATGGTGAACGGTAACTCCACCCTTAGCTGAATCAATCAACCGAACACCCAATCGGGCTAAACTATAAATATCACGAACCAACTCTTTCTTGCAATTTTCAATATGCGCAACACTGCCCATAGACAATCTACTTAGAGCATCCGCCACCACATTAGCCTTGCCGGGGTGATAGAGAACACTCATATCATAATCTTTCAAAAATTCAAGCTATCTTCTTTGGTGGAGATTCAAAGCTTTCTGCTTAAATACATACTGGAGACTCTTATGATTGGTGAAGACATCTACATGTACTCCATACAAGTAATGTCGCCATATTTTCAAAGCAAACCCCACCGCTGCCAACTCTAAGTCATGAGTGGGATAGTTCTTCTCATGCACCTTTAGTTGCCTTGAAGCATAGGCAATCACCTTTCCATTTTGCATAAGAACGCACCCTAGCCCAATCCTTGAGGCATCACAATACACTACAAAACCATTGGTTCCTTCCGGTACAGTCAATATCAGGGCCGAAGTAAGTCTGCCTTTCAATTTTTGAAAACTTCTTTCACAAGCCTCAGACCACATAAACTTAGCTTTCTTTTGAGTCAAAGCCGTCAACGGAGAAGAAATAGAAGAAAACACCTTAACAAACCTCCTATAGTAACCGGCTAAACCCAAGAAACTATGAATGTCTGAAGGTGATAAAGGTCTAGGCCAATTCTTGACTGCTTCGGTCTTCTTAGGATCTACATCAATACCCTTACCGGAAACAATGTGACCAAGAAAAGCCACAGACCTCAACCAAAATTCACATTTGCTAAACTTTGCAAAGAGTTGGTTATCCCTAAGAACTTGTAACACAACCCTCAAATGACTAGCATGTTCATCCTCATTCCTTGAGTAGATCAAAATATCATCAATGAACATAATCACGAACATGTCAAGGTATTGCTCAAACACCCTATTCATCAAGTCCATGAATGCGGATGGAGCATTTGTCAACCCAAATGACATAACCAAGAACTCATAGTGACCTACCTTGTCCGGAAAGCCGTTTTTGGAATATCTTCTTCTTTCACCCTCAATTGGTGATAACCCGAACGAAGGTCGATCTTAGAAAAGTAACTAGCCCCTTGAAGTTGGTCAAAAAAATCATCTATCCTTGGCAAAGGATACTTATTCTTGATTGTAACCTTATTCAATTGAAGATAGTCGATGCACATACGGAGTGAACCATCTTTCTTTCTCACGAATAGTACCGGAGCACCCCATGGGGAAACATTTGGTCGGATGAAACCCTTATCCTACAAGTCTCTCAGTTGCTCTTTCAACTCTTTAAGTTCCACCGAGTAATTCTATAAGGAGGAATAGAGAGAGGTTGCGTATTTGGGAGAAGGTCAATACCGAAGTTTATTTCCCTTTCGGGAGGAATACAGGGCAAGTCATCGGGAAACACTTTCGGAAACTCAATAGAAACGGGGACCGACTCAAGAGTAGGGGTTTCAGAATCTACATCCCTCACCCTAATTAGATGGTAAAAGCAACCCTTAGAGATCATCTCTCTAGCTTTTAGATAAGAAACAAATTAACCTCGAAACATAGAATTTCCCCCCTTCCACTCTAGGATTGGCTCATTAGGGAACTGAAACTTGACCACTCTGGTCCTGCAATCAATACATGCATAACAAGCATGCGACCAATCCATCCCAAGAATGACATCGAAATCTTGCATATCTAGCTCTATGAGATCGACGAGAGTAATTTTATGGGATACAAATATGGAGCAACCTCTATAAACCTTCTTAGCTAAGGTAGACTCTCCTTTCGGAGTAGAAACAAGGATAGGATCTAGCAACATATCCGGCACAATATCAAATCGCATGGCCACATAGGGCGTCACAAAGGACAATTTAGCACCGGGATCTAACAAGGCATAGACATCAAAATGGAAAACTTTCAACGTACCGGTGACCATATTGGGTGAGCTCTCTTGCTCATGACGAGCCTGAAGTGCATAGAATCTGTTTTGCTTAGGAGCACCTAAACCCGAACTACTTGGGGCAGCTTGCTTACCCTCACTTCCTTTAGTCAAGAGAGATGGGCAATCTCTCATCTTGTGAGCAGCCTTACCACAAGTATAGCAACCATCCGAACTAGCTAGGCACTTGCCTTCATGCCTCCTCCCACATCTAGTACAACTAGGCAAAGAAGATCCACCACCGTTCCCTCCTTGAGGCTTAGGGTTTTGCACCCTATCATTGTTGGATCTCGGAGGAGCCTTGGAAGGACCTTGATTAGAGAACCTTTGTCGAAATGTTGAACGACCTTGTCTATCGGACCTTGCATGAGAAAAGTTTCCATCTCCGGTTCTAGCCCACTTAGTCTCTCTAGATCTTCCTTTAATCTTTTCTTCTTCAATTTGCTCGGCATAAACCATAAGGCGAAGAAATATCCATATCATGCACAAGTATGGCTGTGCGGCACTCTTTCACCAACATATCAGACACTCCCGACACAAATTTGCTCATTCTTGCCCTTGGGTCGGCAACTATGGACGGAGCATATCTAGCCAATTATATGAACTTCAATGCATATTCTTTCACACTCATACTCCCTTGACGAAGATTAATAAACTCAAGCACCTTGCCTCTCTCTTTTCTCAAGAGGGAAGAATCGATCAAGGAAAGCACTCTTAAACCTCTCCCATCCTATGGGACCTTCATCAATAGCCCTTTCATTCTTCCATTGATTGTACAAAGTTTAGGCAACACCTTTTAGTTGATAAGCGGCCAACTCCGCCTTCTCTTCCGGTGTCACACCCATTATCATCAACACTTTATAAAATTCATCAATAAACTCTTGAGGATCCTCTTACACCTTAGAACCATGAAATTCTTGAGGATTCATCCTTATAAAGTCCCTCACTCTTGATGTTGCCGTACCCACATTTGGGTTCACGGGAGCCACAACTTCTCTATTGGCTTGGGCCATCACGGCTTGAGCCAACACTTGGAAAGCAGCCCTAAACTCCGCATTAGTAACTTATTCCGCCAAAGGGTCGGCCGGAACTTGAGGAGCTTGAGGAGGAGCTTCTTGTTCCACATTCTCTCCCATGTTTCTTCTAACATAAGCTCTTCGGGTTGCCATATCCTGAAAAGAATAGGATAGGGATTAGGAGAGAATCTTATAGAGTTAAACTCTATGGCTCGACTTAGGAGTAATGAAAGAACTGAAATTTCTTAAACGTTTTATAGCCTCTCATTCATAAATGTGGCGCGCTTCACACTCATGAACAAGACTCTACTTGACGCGGCTTATGAGACAACCTAGGATCTTTCTAAAACCTTGTGCTTTGAATACAAAGTTTGTCACGACCTAGGGTAGCCCCTTGATATAACACGGCGTACAAGACACCGAGAGGCCTCATACAAGCCCTTAGCATACATAACATACAAGATAATAGAGAAATAAGAATTCAAAAGAGCATTTTTATAGCAAAGCTTTAATCAAAACAGCGGAAGTCTACATCTCATGTCTCAAATCCTTCTAATATCATAGAATACGAATAAAAGTGATAGGGACGCAATCAAATACAATATCAAACATAAGGAAAGACAACAAAGTAAAATCCAACAAAGCTATATCCTCGGATGGATGAGGACTCACCAAGTCTTCTTCTCAACTCTAGATAAATGATCTAGCCACGAGTAGGAGAACTGCCACGTCCTACACCAAAGAAGTTGATACAGGCAAGAGTATGCGTTAGAACAATAAAGTACTAAGTAGATAGCAATGCATCTAAACTCATAAAACATGCTAGAAACTGAGATATAAACATGACATGCAAGTGGTCAAGTTAAACATGATACGGCATGTAAGCAAATAGAATAAAGCATAAACCATGGCAAAAGCAAGCTAAATCATATTTCTATTACTCTTTTTTTCTTGACTTTACCTTTAGTAACCCATGCACCATTGTGCAAGCTGGAGCGTGGGAAAAGCCTCAAACCGATCTGTAGACCATGGAATAACTCAACATGGAATCCGGTGTCTGCCCTACACCGAAGAAGGGGCCTTCTACTTGCCAAGGTAGAATCCTGAACCATAGCCTACGTGGATCCACTAGCTAAGCTGATATGGGCCTGTTAAAGACCACCTATGGGGGCACATAGGCATAGGACATATGGGGACTTCTCACCCGTCCACTCGGTTCAACACATAATTCCCACTATACAATCACAAATATGATATCCATGGAAGGGCAAAATTGGGGTTGCCAATCCAAGCTAAACATGACTTCACATCTCATGGACTAGTCCAAGCTTACTTCATTGGGTGTTTCTTCTTCCATGGACTTGTCCAAGCACACACCCCTAGAATAGCTTCTTTAAGCTCTTGATTCAATTTTTAGTTAAGCAAACCCTTTTAAGACTCAACATCATCATACCATAGATTTCATATAAAACATGCTAGATTCTATAAGCTTCTTGCTTCATAGCTAATGGGTTCATATTGCCTTTATTTTAAACCATGCAACTCGGTGCAAGCTAGCTCTTAAAAGTGATAATCAAGGATATTTAATCATACTTGAAGTAACCCTCATAAAAGAGGAAAAATCATGCTTTTTACTTGAACATTCTAATTTCATGCGACTAACCCCAATTCATGCTCAATTTCATAGATAATCCATCAATTTCATCAATTCATATCTCAACCCAACAATCAAAGCACATATTATCAAATTGGGGAGAATTAGCTTGGGATCATAGGGGTTCATGCAATCTTTACATCAAATCATGTGATTCACGCTACTTCATGCACTAAGTTACTTTATCACGCTAGATCGTGTACTAGGAATCATAAAATCCATAATTGTAATCATAATTGAAGAACCCACAATGATTGATCACAAACCCTAATTCAATTAGGTTAGAGTAAACCTTGGAAAAATCATGAAGAAGAGGAAGGACCCATTGGAGGAAAGGACTCCTAATGGTGAATACTATCATACCTCAAAGCAATCCACAAGAAATTGGAGAAGATTGAAATTCTTCAATGGAGGTTCAAGCTCCTTTTTCTTCCTTGAGAGTTGAGAGAGTTTCTTTGTAGAGAGAGAAATATTTGAGAGAGGAGAGTTTTGGAATGAATTAGAATTAAGGGAATGAGGCTTAGAAAGTATTTATAAGTCTAAGATTAAGGGTATAACCGACTTAGCTTAATAGGTAAACAATTAGGAAAAAGACCAGAAAGCCCTTAATTAAAAACTTTCGGGGCCAATCGACGGACAGGATCTATGGTCCGTACATCAATTGACGGACCGTCCTGTTCTTCCGTCAATTGATTCAGAAAGTTCATTTTGGGCTGAAAATTTGGTTAACTCTGGAAGGCATCTACGGAACCCATCTACTGCCGGTCAACTAGACTACGAACCGTCCTCCTGTTCCGTAGGTCAAGGTTTAGAAACTTGGAAATCCTGAAATTTCACAGCGCCATTGACGGTTCCCACCTACGGCCTGTCAATCCATCTACGACCCATAGGTGGCCTCCGTAGGTCACTGTCTTAAGGTGAGTTCTGCATGTTAAAATCCATTTTAAGCTTGGGGTGTTACAGAATTGATGTCCCATATAACCAGCTATGACCCATCGACGGGAATCCATAGACGGCAGTCAGGGCTTAAATTGACCCGACCCACGTTTGATTTAATAAAAACCTCTCATTTCAAAACATCCTCCCCATTTCCCCCTTTGTACCCAACCATTGGAAACACCTCCTTTTTCCCATTTTTAGCTATATTCATCCCTCCCCACTCCCCAACACACCCTTTCACTCTTACCCCTCCCACTATTTAAATCCCCTTCTCCCATCTGTATCTCCCATTCCCCATTTGTTCCAATTTCTCTAAACTATCACTTTGCGGGTCCAGATTCTTCCTAGTGCGTGGTTAAGGCTTATAGTACTCTCCCTCAACTTAATCTTCACGGAAGGTACTAACTTTTAGTTTGTCATTCACATAAATTTTTGCAATTGATATTTGTTCTTGCCTCGGGTGGTAGTTATATGTGCATAACTGTGTGGTTAATGTTCAAACCACCTATGTGCCGTTGATGTTAAGGGTGTTGTGATATTTGGTTTGTGGTACACATGCAATGTTTTTCCATGTTTTCCTGACTTAGGGTTTGTTTTGTGCTCAAAATCTTGGTACTGCACTTATATTGCACACTTGAAGCCTTAGGAATGAAGGAATAACTTGGTTATATGTTGTGAGGCATGGTCTATAGTTCTCTTAACTATTATACTTGTGATTGTGGGAAAAATGGTGTATAACTGACACTGCTCTGGTCGACGACCATGATCTACGGACCGTAGACCACCTACGTCAGTCAGTTTTTCCCTGTAGCCTAAGTAATTTTTGATGATTTGATCTACGAACCATAGGTCCATTGACAAAACATCCTGGCAGGCTGTCACTTGAACTTCAAAAACTTCAAAATTGGACTTCCTCATCTACGATAAGGTTTACAGTCCGTGCTTCTGTCTTCGGCCCGTAGGTCCTTCCCGTAGGTACCAAAACAGTAGCAGTAGGATAATTTTTTTTCTTTTCTTATCTTTACTGTTTTCTTTTCTTGCCCTGTTTCTACACTGACTCATCACACTTATGGCCTTGTAGGTACCATGCCCCTAAGATTACTCAACAGTACAAACAGAAGGGCCCTGCTCCGACTCGGCGTGAATTAATCATTGATGAGGCCTCTGAGGATGAGTGGAGTGGGTCAGACTATGACCCACATGTGGGGGCTAGCTCTCCCATGTAACCCCGGATGACTCGGCAACATGCCAGCCAGATGGCCATAGTGCCTGCACTGGAGATATCAACCTCCGGAAGTGAGGAGGCCACTTCCTAGTCTGAAGAGGAAGGGCAGAGTTCGAGTAAGGGTGGAGATGACACTCAAATCAAAGGTGCCCCTATCTCACAGCCTGCAGCCTAATCCGAGCCAGATTCTACCTCAGAGTCGGAGTCTGATTTCTGCTCTGCCTTTAGTTCTGGTCCGTATAATGCTAACAGAGAGGAACACCCCATTCGGGTTATAGGAGGGCCTAATCTATGGTGTGTTGAGGGAATTTTTCATATCTATAATGAAGTTATCTGCCATAATGCCTAACACAAGCCCACTAGGTAGATCAAAGAGAAGCGGCGCATACTTACCGATATCCCCCACACCATTCCCCCGATACATGAGTTGTTCTAGAAGCATCGCTGTGAGTGGATGGTTGAGACGCTCCCCCGATAGAGTCCGTTCATGGTACGTGAGTTCTATGCGTCCTATGCTGCCACAGTACTTCAAAATCTGCCCCGGAGGGCAAACGCAGTAGAGCAGTCCCCACTCCTTTCTACTCGAATCCGGGACATTTCCATTGACATATCGGAGGCCACTCTTCGCCGTTTTATTTACGGCCCATAACATGCTCAGCCCATTAACACGGCTGAGTTTGATTATAGGATGCAGTAGGTTCGCAGTCGAGCAATGCGAGATGCGGTACAGAGGGAGTCATTGCTTAGGTGGGTGGCAAGCCATATTGCGGAGCAGGGGGTCCATGCTGATTGGGTCAGAGACATGACCTTCTTATCAAGAAGGCCACACTTAGTTTTGCAGTAAAATTTTGGTGGGCTATAGTACGTACCCGGTTGTCCCCTATGATGGAGGATAACTAATTGACATTGGATCGGGCAGTGATGGTGGCGTGCTTAATGGTGGAGCACGAGATAGATTTTGCGAAGGTCATCATTGCTGAAATACATGAGAGGGCCTTTAGGAAGACGACGACCTTGCCCTTCCCCTATCGTATTTTCAGGTTATGTCGACAGGCGACAGTCTCGATCTACTTTGTTGATTCATACATTGAGGTGTCTAAGACCGTGGATATTGGTCTGATCTGAGATGACACCAACTCTACCACACCGTGCAAGAGTATTCAGGTTGAGCTACCGCCCATGGGCGAGGCATTAGCTCAAGAGCAGGCTGATGTGGACACTATTTCGGTACCTACAGAAGAGCCTCAGAGGTTTGTACCCCCATCCATAGCCTCATGC
Organism: Solanum appendiculatum; assembly: GCA_018342035.1. NCBI lineage: Eukaryota > Viridiplantae > Streptophyta > Magnoliopsida > Solanales > Solanaceae > Solanum > Solanum appendiculatum. The sequence continues at coordinate 190,116 of JAGDQO010001101.1, forward strand.
TCCACCACGGGTACACCCCGTGCTCCTCCTACTACAGGGACGACCATCCTCCCCATTACCAGAGTTAGCCAGCTGGAGGCTTTGTTATAGCATATCCGGCTATTGATGCAGAAATCAGTTGAGGAGTCGGAGGCCAGGATCGAGCGATGGTGGATGCCAAGATACTAGCTGTTAACCGACGCATTGATGCCTTCGAGAGCCGGATAATGGACAGGTCCCAGCCTGGGCTCGTGATTGATCTGGCAGCTTTCCAGACAAAGTTAGCTAGTCTCTGTAGTGACCTGACTGCCTTGGCTGCTGCAAACGTGGCTGTTCTGACACCTGCACCAGAGCCTGACGCTGATGATATAGTGTGTAATGCACTTTTTGGTGGAGAGAAGTCTGAGTAGCGTAACTCATAAATCCTTCCTTGGGGTTTTCTTGCATGTGTTCTTTTTTCGTAAGGAACTGTTTACTTTCCGTTGAACGGGCATGTCTAGGATTGTAATTGTGTACAAGTAATCTAAAAATAAAGCATGATGGCATTAGCGCATGAAATTCATATCCCTCCAATCTTGAAATGTTGTGCTATGGATGTGAATTGAATAAGTTGAATGTGTAGGATCTTTGTATGACATGATTGACACTACGACTTAAGCAATATCATTAACCGGATTCATTGATGATTTGATAATCACAATAAGGTCCCTTGAGTGTGAGGTTATTTGAATATTCGTATGGTATGTGCCAATCTAGTACTTGCCCCGTTGGTCTTGCTAAGGTAATTTGAACTGAACACTAGAAGATGATCATAGGCCATTGTTGTTACTAAGTCCACTTACGCCTAAAATGAAATAACCAATCATGTGTAAATTTTTTCCCTTTTGATCCAAATGTTTGAGCCTAATGAATATCATTCTTTCTTTACACCGAATTCACCATCCTTGAAAGTATTGTTAAAAATTTGTTTTGGCCCTGGTCTCTCCGTGGACATCGTCACCTCAACATAGGCCAAAAGCCTAAGTTGAGGGTGGCTACTACAAAGTTACCTAAATTCTGGCACTGGTCCTTTTTATGGATATTGTGTACCTTTGCTCATACTAAATGTGTAAGTTCAGGGTGGCTATTATTAAGGAAAGCAAAAATAAAAAACAAGGGTATGAATAGAGTTGTGTGTAGAACAAAGGAAGCAAATAGTTTAAGAATGATGTAAAAGGTGTGAATGTACAAAAAGAAGTGAAAAGAATCAAAAGCTATAGTAAAAAAGAAGTCAAGTAAAGGAGTCACACTCAAGGTAATAAAAATCCTAGGGAAAAGAGTATGAAGCAAGAAAATATGAAAAAGTGGTTGAAAAAGAAAGGCAACGAGCCAAATTAGATGTCAAGGAGGGGCGGGGAAATATCACTTAATGTTAAAATATACCACACCTAATCCGAGCCTACATTACGAGCAAATACAGTCCTATAGTGATTCTAGCAAGAAGGTTTGAAAAGCCGAAGTAAAGAAAATAAGGGCAAGCCTATGGTATTGTGCACAAATTGTATTGAATTCATTCTGAGTGTGAGTGAATACTGAGTGCCTAATAAAAAAATAAAATTCTGTGTGAAAAAGGGATTTCTTTGTGGTAAGGGCACTAATTGTGTTATTGAAAAGTTGATATCTTGGTGAATTGTTATATGTGCATGTATATGTGCCTATTGGCATGTCGTTGTCATGTATTGATCCGCATAAGTTAGCTTGTTGGGTTTATAATGAAATTGCACTGAAGTGAGGTTGTATAAGGAGGATGAAGATTGAGGAAAATGTTGCGTGATTGCTTGAAGTCTGGGTTGCTTATATACTTGTGTCGTTTAGAGTTTGTTCTGTCGCTTGAGGACCAGCAACGATTTTAAGTTGAGGGTGTTGATGTACTGTGAATTTATGATACTTTTGATGCATGAAACTTAGAGTTTTGAATGTTGCTTAAGTGATTTGTTATTAGATTTTATATTATTTTTGTGAATTTTACAGGAAACAGGCCTTTTGGTATAGTTGGGGAGAATGATGCAGCAGCAGTAAGATTTTTGTGATGTACGAGACAGTCTACGGCCCGTCAATGCTTTGACGAGTCGTGAGTTGGAGTCGTAAGTTTAGGTGCCTGAAGAATTGGCTAAGTATGGAATAACGGACTAGGATGAAGATCCGTAGTTCTTGCTATGAACCGTAGATGCCCAACCGTAGATAATTTCAAAGAGGGTCACTTGCAGAACTTGATTGATGGAAGAACGGGACGGGCCGTAGATAAGATGATAGGTCGTAGATCATGCCCGTGGAAATAAACCCTCAGAAATTTTACTAATTGTTGGACGGCGGTAGGAACCTACGAGCCGTAGGTTGCCAACCGTATATGAATCTGCACAAGCCAAATTTCCCAAGATTTCCCTTTCCTAGTTTAATTAGGATTTATTTTCTATATATATACCTCATGTAAATTTCATTTTGAGGTTGTTGAACTATTTTTGAATCTTTGTTTTTAGCTTTGGGAATTATTTTACAACTTTTGTGGAAATCAATTCTTGAAGTTTGGAATTATAAAGTTTGATTTTACTTTTCAATTCAAGATTGTGGAATTCATCTATCATCACAATAAGTTCATGATTAATTATTCAAACCTTTATATGAATTGTGAACCTTCAAGCAGGAGTAGCTAAATCCACAACTAGGGTTGTGGAAACCATAAGTAATTAACGAAAGTAAAACTAATAATGTTGTAATTCTTGAAAGTGTTTATGCATGTTTTTGTTAATCTCTTCATTTAGAATGCTTTTTAACGATGTGCAACGTTAGAACCCGCCTCATTCCTACTTGCCGGACCAAAGAGCGAATGGATGAGAAAGAGATTATACAACAGGGATTTAGCGTTGATTTAGTCCGCTATCTAATAACCCAAACCAGTTATAGCTGCGGGTTAATTTGGGTAAAAGGTAAGAGTTAGTAAATCGACACACGTAGACAGATCAAGTTGCGTAGTGAAATTCCCTATTTGGAGGACCAATCACTTAGGGATACATAACTTATCGATCATGCATGCTAGACATTAGAAAGAATTACCATTGTTAGGATTACTGAGTTAAGAGCTTATGGGGAACACATATACCCTAGTTTCATTCTCGTATTGATATCTCCTACTCATAATTCCTGCTATTTGTTTATTTGTTTTATTTCATATTCAACAATTTTAATTTTAGTTTATTTCACTCCCCCCTTTTCCTTAGAGATAATTCGACTAAATGTACAACTAACCTAAAATTAGCCTAAGTCTAAACCATATTCCTCGTGGGATCAACCCTAACCTTTGTTAGGTTCTTTATTTGACAGCGACTGCTTATACTTCTTTAGGGAGATGTAATTTGGGCGTATCAAATGATCGGAAAGGCATTCTCCATAGATAGATCGAAAAGGAATTCGCTATAGAGATAATTGGAAAGGAATTCGCCGTAGAGATGATCAGAAAGGAATTCAACAGCAGAGGAGATGATTCTACATTTTTAAGAAGGAAGGTTCCATGGTAAAAAATGATAAGTGGATACTATACACTTTTTAGAGCAGTCGCTATGGGCTAGGCTCATTGGGCACGCCTGGCCTAGGCTGCGATTTAATTGTGTTGGGCTAAGATTTTTGGAGCCCATTTAAAGGGCTTTTTAGCTTGGCCTGAATAAGCCTTCTATTTTGTGGGGCTTGAGAAATATGGATAGGGCCGGCCCATGGGCCAAATAAAAATTAATTAAAAAAAATAGAGTATGTTATGAAACTATAGAATAAGAAGAATTAGAAAGTAGGGAGAAGAGAGAAGACAATTATTTCTCTTGAGGGATATTCAGGATTCATAGATTTGATTTACAATAAATAGAACCCTTTTATTTATAGGGGAAAATTGACTTGGTCCCAAAGTTAGGGTTACTAAAATTTCTCTAATAGACATTCACTATATTTATAACACTCCCCCTTGAATGTCTAATACGTAGATGATGTGCCTCGTTAAAAATCTGACTAAGGAAACTTTAAAAAAATAAAAACTCTAAAGAAGGAGAAGAGTACACATATCTAATAATTACACATCTAGGCTGCCTCATTAAAAACCTTACACGCAAAACCTAGTGGGACAAAACCTCGTAAGAAAGAAAGAGTACAACGCATATTAACTCCTCCTAATGAGAACATCTATCCAGAGACTTGAATCTTCTCATTCTAAGCTTGTGCACCATCTTCTTAAAATTTGTAGTTGGTAGAGACTTGGTGAATAAATTTTTCATATTATTACTTTGACAAATCTGTTGTACGCTGATATCATCATTGTTGAGAGCTTGTGTGTAGAAAAACTTTGGGGAAATGTGCCTCATTCTATCTCCTTTTATGAATGATCCCTTCAGGATCAAAGAATTTTGCAAGTTCCTTACTACAACTTCTTTAAGCAAACAATCTATTTCCTTTTGAAAACTCTTCAGGAGTTCAATTAAGTTATTAACTTGCATAACAATACAAAAGATTCTTGATTGATTTAATCTATATGAAGATTATAACAAGTTTTTCAAAAACTTGCATATGCTTCATGCATGTGGAATCCATCGGATATTTTCATATCCATTTTGTCAAGTGACAACAATCAATATTAAATGTATGACATCTTCTAGTGTCTAGACTGCAAGTAAAATAAGCTTTACGGTTACCAAGATGCATCGTTCAAATTTTCACTTGATAATTATTTCTACACCACCATGCTTTAATAGACGTAGAACTCATATCCTCAAATCTTTTACAATATTGCGTTATATTGTATCAAAGATATCATCAACGAGATATCACTTTATATCGGTTCACAATATGACATAACTTATTGAGATATCATCACTTCTTTATTTTCAAGTAGCTACTCCTCTCATGAGGTTTCATAAAGTGTTATGTCGTAGGCTCTTCAACATCACATTGCTTCCTTATTATGATGATTTTAATCCTTTGCTCCTCCCCCTTTTTCAAGGATTATTTTATTAGAACCAATTACTCTATCATACTTCATGTGTGTCATAGACTCTATCATTTAGGAACATTCAATAGGAGCACTTATCACTCTTGCGTTGCTTGTTATCTTCTCCTTATGTTAGACAAACTAACCCATATCTCAATCTATTTTGAAGAATCCATATTTGTGCATCATGGTATATCCATTAATCATATACTACACATCAAAATAATCAGATGAAAAATATTTGGTCCCTGGCCATAAACCAATTCAGAGAAAAATTGATCATAATTTATTAGTCTGATGCATACAATTACTTTTGTATGCAATATCGTATTTCAGACACATGAAGCTTTGTTCTTATAAGCAATGATTGACTATTTATCTGAGGCATTTAATGTCACATCAGCTTGAATATTTATCAATATTATCAAGATGAATTATCTTGATTACATATTCTGAAAGTTGTGCTCTTAACTCAATTATTTTGCAAAAGCAATTTTACGAATATATAATTGAAGGTTGACAATAAACACACATGTGATTATCTTATAGATGCATAGATTTCTCATATCACATGATAGGTGGACTGGCCCATATTCATCTTTTCTACTTTTAGAATTACGAATTTTGTCCCAATATTAGTTGATCCGATCAACTTATCATGCGAACAAACAACATAAAGAATTCTTGAAGAATCTTCTAGTTCTTCAATATATGTCTATTACTCAGTATGCACATCTTCGGGATGACCAAATTATTCATGACAACTAATAAAATTATATGTACTGGAAAACTCTTAGTTTACTATGACATGTACCTTTTTTTTTTAGGGAATTTCTTATTTACTATTATATGAGAAAATTTTAGATGTAATACTCCGAGAGTAATTTTTAGATGTGCTTCTTCTCAATTACTCTACCTTTTCTGAAGGTGAGTTGTGATCCCATCATTATAAAATGCACATCCGCATTGATAAACGTTATCTTACACTATCACATCACTGAAGTATTGGATTTATTTAATCCCAATTGATATGCAATAATCATTTATCAAGACAATTGAACTTAATATGATTATCAGAAAATTATGTTCATAATGATATTATTTGTGCCAACATTTTTGCAAATGTCAAGTTGAGAGATGAGAATAGGCACACATGAAACCATTTAAAAGAAGCATCTATTAGGACCATAAAGTATCTAAACAACCCACAAGGTGAGTGAATAGGTCCACAAATATCTCCATATATACATTCCAAGAATGCACGGGACACAATCTCAACTTTCGTTGACGATCACAATTAACTTGCCTTGATAGCAAGAAGTACAAGAAAATTCACCTTTTAAAAGAATCTTTAGGTTCTTTAATGGGTGTTTATTTGAATTTTCTATAATTCGTCTCATCGTTATAGACCCAGGATGTCCTAGATGATAAGAGTATTGGAATTAGTAGACTTTTGATTTGCTATAGAATATGCCTCAGTTGCACTAATTCTTGTCCAATACAAGCCATAAGATAAAGAAGGGGACTCTATCTATAACACACGTCTATCCGAAGACATTCTTGGTGATACCACATCCACGACAAGGGTCGCGACCTTTTCCACGCCTAGAATGGTGGGCTTACACCTCATTCACTTTAGAGAATGGATCTATATTTTTAGCATTTATCAAAAGTTTTCATTCTTCTGGAATGAAACACATTCATATGAGCATATCATCTTATGATAGCTTAAGTACCTCATTCCATGTTCATGTGCATTATTCAACCACCTGTCATCTTTTTCAGACATATTATGCACTGCTACCACATTCAATTAAGGGAATAGATCAAATTAAGAGGAATAGATTTCATGATTTTTTCCCAAAGCACACTATTTTACTTTAATCATCATTATATATAGTGCATTAGAACTTGAACCCCAATGTCTTATCCATATAAAGGAGCCTTAGGCCATAAATCGGTGGGACTTGAACTCAATATTTTCTCATCAAGGTGCACTAAGAATTTAACCTAATTTCTTACCCTCTTGGTGCGATTGGACATAGATCCATCGTCTTACCCTCTTGGTGTGATTGGACATGAATCCATCGTCTTATCCTCTTGGTGTGATTGGACATAAATCTATTGTTTTACCCTCTTGACCAATAACATAATCGACAAAAAATTCAATAAAAACTTACTCACATGCCTTCAAAACTATAAGGACCTTTTAGTGATTATAAATATAAATTAATTTAGTCATATTATCCACACATTATCAGCAAAAGACTCTACCATTGATGTTTGCAATCGTATTAAAAATAAAAAGAGTCCAAACTCAAAATCTATTTATAGTTTTAAATATTAAAATTTAAATATATATTATGTTTATAAAATATGTACTACATAAAATAAAAATTCCCTAAAATTTATTGGGAATCACTACGTAGTCATAGCCTTTGGAATATAGTCATATTTTTTGTATTTTATTATGATTATTGGAAAATAATTAGGTTAATATTTCTATTTAATTATTTATACTTTTACTTGAAATCAAACTTAATCAATATTATAAAGATAATTTTATTTGTTGATTTGATTAACAAGTAGTAATACTAACACTATGTAATATTGTTTTGTCGATATTTATGATAATATTTTAAAAATATAATTTGATTTAAGTAATTATAAAAAAATATGATTTTAAAAGAAGGGGAATGGCCCGGCAAGCCCGTACCCCACGTACATGTAAGTTGTGCTATCCATTTTCTTGCCCACAAAAAAAATGGGCTAGCCTGACTTGACCCGTCATATTTCAAAGCCTGTATAGGTTAGCCCGGATGGGATGGGCCAGCCCATATTGACAACTCTAACCTTATTTTGGCTCCCATTTGAGGTTATAATATTTTCTTTTGGAAAAATTAAAATATTAGTAAAAGGAAATATTTATTAAGTTTTGATTAACTAAAAAGAAGGCCCTATATCTGTAACACCTCAGACTTCGAGAAAGGAATGAAAAGAGAGAAGGGCAAACCACAGAGGGGTCCACGGGCCGTAAAGAGGACCACGACCCGTCACTCTGCTCGTGGTTATGCACAAGGAAAATGGTCTAAGACCATGAACTACTAGACGGTCCGTGGAGCTTCACACAGGTCGTGAAGTGGCCCGTGAACTGGACACAGAATCACCAGGGCTACTGTGAAGGACCACGGACCACTAGACGGTCCGTGGAACTTCGCACGGGCCTTGGAGTGGCCCGTGAAAATAGGCACACTACTCCCAAGCCTCTGTGATGAATCACGATCGCCTTAATGGCCTGTGGAGCTTCACACAAGTTGTGAAGTGGCTCGTGAAAGAGGCTTGTTAGAATTTTAGATTTAGGTAAAATTCAATCGACCATATCTCTCAAAAAAATATTAATTAGGTGGCCCATAACTTATCAAATGAAACGTCTTTGAGTCCTCTTTCCAAAGCCACCGAGTTTGCCTTATTAGAAGTTCAGAGTAATAAGTTATGCCCATTTTAGTGAAGAATTGTCAGGCAAGGCAACCACCATGACCCTCTAGACAGGCCGTGATGCTCTAGCGGCCCGTCGAGCCTCTCTTGAAGTCACTTCGTCAGCTTTTAAGTAATGGTCGTATTGGTCTTTTCCCCTATGCACTGGGAACTTAAACTACGTCATTTGACGCTTAAACTACGTCTTGTTTACTTAGTCTAAGACTAATAACCTAGTCAGAAACTACCTAGAACCCTCATTCTCCAAAATAATCCAACTTAGAAAGAAAAGAAGAGAAATATGCGACAATTTCTCCCAAGAACAAGCAGAGGTGTTCTTCAAAGTTCAACCCCGAAATCCAAAGGATTTCTTCGTAGTTTTCAGCACCAGATATGTGGGATTTCACTAGTGGGTTCCTTTCACCCATTAGGTCCCTATAATTCAGTTAGTTCTTCAATTTCTCATAAATTGTTCAGACATAGGGTTTCAAAAACCTTGGAGATTCATTGTGATTTTAGCTGCTATAGTTTCCACAGTCTAAATAACATGTTCCTTAGAAAATTTGCGTAGTCCCATATATAGAACTCAGAACCCTAGCTTTTATTAATTATGACTATTTCATGAATTATACTAGCTAGACAAATTCGTTAGAAAATCATGCTTCAGAATTGGAATTCCATGTCTTTCAGTATATTTATGTTGCATTCCCAGATAGCATGTCAGTATTTTGAGCTACTCAATATATAAGTTGCATTTTAACTTTACATATTCAGTTGGGACTAGACTTAGCACCGAGTTGGACTAGGGATCAACGTACCCTCAAAGTCCCAGAACTATGTGCCAATGTAGGTTAAGTGTAATAGCTCAAACTTTGAGAAAAGGAATGAAAAATAGAGAAGGGCAAACCACGGAGGGGTACACGAGCCGTGAAGAGGACCACGACCCGTCACCTTGCTCGTAGTTGTGCACCCAGAAAAAGGTGAAAATCTACAGACCACTAGACGGTCTGTGGAGCTTCAAACGGGCCATGGAGTGGCCCATGAAGGGGACACAGAATCACCTGAGCTACTGTGAAGGACCACGATCTCCTAAACAGCCCGTGGAACTTTACACGAGCCGTGGAGTGGCCCATGAAAAAAGGAACATTATTCCCAAGTGTCTGTGAAGAACGACGATCGCCTAAATGTCCCGTGGAGCTTCACACGAGCCGTGAAGTGGCTCCTGATAGAGGCTTGATAGACTTTGAGTTTTAGGTAATTTCAAACGATCATATCTTTCAGCTCAAAATGAATTAGGTGCCCCATGACCTATCAAATTAAAGGTCTTTGAGTTCTCTTTCAAACGCAACTGAGTTTTCCCCATGTGAAGTTTGGAGTAAATGGTTATACTCATTTTAGTGAAGCCCTATAAGGAATAACTTCGTCCCGACCCACTTGACAGGCCGTGGTGCTCTAGATGGCTTGTGAAGCCTGTCTTGAAGTCCCTTCATCACCTTTTAACTAAATGTAGTATTGGACTTTTCCCCTATGCGTTCGGCATTTAAACTATGTCATTTGATGCCTAAACTACGTCGTATTACTCAGTCTAAGCCTAATAATCTAGTTAGAAACTACCTAGAACCCACATTCTCCCAAAACCATCCAACTTAGAAAGAAAGGGATAGAAAGAGGAGACAGTTTCTCACAAGAACAAGCAGAGGTGTTCTTCGAAGTTCAACCCCGAAATCCAAGGAATTTCTCCGTAGTTTTCATCACCAGGTATGTGGGATTTCATTAATGGGTTCCTTTCACCCATTAGGTCCCTAGAATTCAGTCAGTTCTTCAGTTTCTCCATAAATTGCTCAGACCTAGGGCTCCCAAATATTAGGAATCCATTGAAAGTTAGCTGCTATAGTTCCATTGCATCGATTACCTATTTTCTTGGAAAATTAATGTAGTCCCTTACATAGAACTCAGAACCCTAGCTTGTATTAATTATCACTATTTCAGGAATTATACTCGATAGACAGATCAGTCAGAAAATCATTCTTCAGAATTTGAATGCCATATCTTTCAGTATATTTATGTTGCATTCCTAGATAGCATGTCAGTAATTTGAGCTACTCAGTATTTCAGTTGAATTTTAGCTATTACATATTCAGTTGGGAGTAGACTTAGTAACGAGTTGGACTAGGATTCAACGTACCCTCAAAGTCCCAGAACTACGTGCAACGTAGGTTCAGAAGTCCCCTCTGTTGCGCATCAATTTTTAGTGATCATGCCACAGTCATGCCTTTATACACCTTGCAAGGTATATTGGGTCCTCTCATTGCATTTACCATGTTATCAGCATTGACTCCAGTATACAGTTTAGCAGGTTATCTTCATGATTAGTACTTGGTCATTGCATCAAGTTCAGTTTTCAGCTATACTTTAGTACAACCTATTTCCATGTTCAGTTTTAATATTTTTCAACTTAGTATCTATATCGTGCATACTCAGCACATTCAAAGTACTGATGCATACTTTTGTGCTAAATCATTTCATGATGTAGGTTCAGGCGCTCAGCATCCAGATTACGCTTAGTCCAACTTCTAGTCCTTGCTCAGCAGCTTCAGTGCTGAGTCCTCATAGATCGAGGATAGACTTGTTTTACCTTTCAGTTTTTACGTTTCAGTTTCAGACTTATAGAGTTAGCTGGGGGCTTGTCCCAGCAACTCATCGGCATTAGAGGCTTTCAGACATAGAGTCAGTATTCACTTGTTTGGGGTTGTTCCTCATAGATATTCAGTTAAATTTTCACCTGAAGTTTCTTTTAGTATTGATTACTTTATAGTTATGTTTCTACCCGTTTAGTCATATTTTAGTATGCATATTATATGCCAGACTCAGGGTTAGCTTAGGGTCACTTGTGAACATAGGTGCCATTTTACGTCTAGGGGATAGCCTTGAGGCATGACAAACTTGGTATCAGAGCATCAAGTTCAAGGGTTCAACGGTGTGTTAAAGTCGTGTCTGTAGAGTCCTTCTTATCGGTGTGAAGTGCGCCACATCTATAATTTGGTGTCTACAACATTGAGGAACATCTCACTTTCTTCTTACTCATGTTCGTGCAATAGAGTTCAACTCTATAAAAGTTTCTTTTAACTCGTGCGTACGTGTGACTATGTTTGAGAATACTTTCATGGGATGCTTCTTTTGTCGAGAGCTAAGGAAAGTTAAAGTAAGAGAATTCATGAATCTAAAATAGGAAGCGATGAGTGTGCAGGAGTACAGTCTCAAGTTTACTTAGTATCCTGCTATGCACCAGAGATGGTGGTGGATATGAGGAGCAGAATGAGTTTATTTGTGTCTGGGCTGTCCCGCCTATCCAATAAGTAAGGTAAGGAAGCTATATTGATAGGAGACGTGGACATAGCTAGACTCATGATTCACGTGCAGCAGATTGAGGAGGATAAGTTAAATTATAGAGAAAAGTTTCGCAACAAGAGGGCCAAGATAACAAGTAATGAGACTGGCCAACAAAGGACCGAGAATGGGCTCCGGTCATCTTTTCAACAGAGGTCATCTGGACCTACTCCATATTCAACTAACTCCTTATATAGCAGTAAACTTTGGTGTCAGTTCAAAACCTCTCCCAGAACCCTTCTATGCCTCTACTCTAGTTAGTGACCCAATAATAACTAGAGGGGCATACAGAAATTGCCCTGTCACAGTTTCTCAAAAAGTCCCCTCTACAGACGCTGTAGAGCTAAACATGATAGACTTTGATATCATCCTAGGCAAGGATTGGTAACATTCCTATTATGCCTCAGACGATTGTTGAACCATGGTCGTTTGGTTTCAATTTCCAAACGAGCCAGTCTTTGAGTGGAAGGGTAGTAACTCCGTGAATTTCCATACCATGAGAGAAAGCATTCAGAAATGCTCTTTTTATTTAGAAAAGTTCTTTTTATTCAGAATGTTTTTTCTCGTGGTACGAAAATGTAGTTTTTACTCTACATAAATAAGTTAACTTCTAATTATTTTCCACTGAATCATCCAAAAGAAGAGTTTAGAAAATGTGATGTAGCTATGTCAATTCTATCACATTATTCTCCACCACCTGGCCTATCAGCTCTTTATATATCAAACCTATATGAGAAGCCCTCTCTTTGGTTGTAAGCAAAAAAAGGAATCAGAAGGAGACCTAAACTTCTTTGAACGGTCTAACTATTTTTTTCTTCTCATTTTGCTTTTAATTGCTGATCAAGATTTAGGTATTGATTCTTTTAACATTCTTTTAGTTTTCTACGTGTTTTCACTTTTCTGTTTCCTTGATTTTGGTCTATGTGGGCTTTAAAATTATAGAACATTAGCATTGTTTTGGGGGGTGCATGACATGCAAAACATAATGGCTCTTCTAAACTAGTTTTTTGCAAACTTGAAAAGTTGAAACATTAAAAGAAATTTTGTGCACAAAATTCCTTATAAAATAGAAACATAAAATACTACGAAATCACTCCAGATGTTTTCCCCCTTTAGTGTTTTTTCTCGTCCAATAAATGGGCAGTCAACAGAAATGCCAAGGCTTGAAGCTTTAACAATTATATTATACTTAAATAAGTGAATGTCACCTTTTTTTTTATCTTGATGAAATCAATAAATATGTCTATCTACTTGTTAAAAAAAATATGAGTATCTACTGCGACAGAATATTGTTTTCTTTTTTTTTTCCTTCAATTCCTTGGTTTGGTGGAGCATTTTGGATTAAATGTGATATAGTGTAACACTCAAAAATTCTTAATTGTGCATGTGTTAAGGTAAATTCTTTAGTGTCGGAAGAGATTTGGAGATAAATTAAAGTCATAAGAATCTTCAAAGACAAAGTTGAGTTGAAAGTTTCCTTATCGGTTAAGTTTCCATATAAGATATTACTTTAGTCAACTTCGAATGACCATATCTCTCATAATATGAAGTGCTACGTAACCCATAACCTATCAAACTAAAGGTCTATGAATCTTCTTTCCAACGCCATCAAATTTGCATCATTCTGAGTTTGGTAATTTTCTTCTCCTTATACCACTAGAAAAACCGTAAAAACAGATTTCTTAACTCCTATTAAGCCCTAAACAATCCTATTTCCATCTTTTTAATTCCTTCTTCTCCTCTCTCAAACCCTAATACTAAATTCTAAGGAAGATCAAAGCAGAAGACTTCCAAATATGATTCTTTCAAATATTTTTCAAATTCTTCTTCAAGCAATGTTCTTTCAAATCTTTTTGAAGATTCTTCTTCAAGGATTTTCAAGAAAATAATTCAAGATTCTCAAGAAAGGATTTTTGTTCGTTCTTATTCAAATTAGGGTTCTTCTTCAAGATTCATGGAGCGTTTAAGGTATGTAAGATTATTAAAGTGAGGAACTTTGTTCTTCCTCATGCCCTACTTCTACAATATATGTTTTTAAGATCAAAGCTAGGATTTTTATCCAAGATTCTATAATTTCGAATTCCCTTTATCTCCTATCATTGATTCTTGATTTCTATCATCAAAATTATGGTACTTTATGTCATTAATAATCTTTGATTTACGGTTCATGCTCTTATACCACATGGACCCCTTTTTAATCAAAGTTATTTAGAAATATGATCACAGTATTTTATACGCATTATTTTCATGAATAAAGTATGTTCAAGATTTTGAAGAAATCGTTCAAGAAAGTATATTTAGTTTTATGTGCAATATTTTCAAGAAAGTATTATTATCTTTAAATTAAAGTGCATCATTTTAGAAGAATTTCAAGAAAGTATATTTTACTTCAATTGTAATATTTTCAAGAAGTATTTCAAGAAATTGATAAACCTATGAATGATGTTTTACGAAAGTTTATTTATTATTTATGAAAAGTTGTTTTAAGATTTAAAGGTTACTTTTGTGTAAAGCATCATTGTTATTGTGAAAGGTTTTCTCACATACGAATATGATCATGATTGTGAAAGATGTTTCTCACATATTGATTCACATTGGTGAAAGGTTTTTCACCTATGCTTGAATTGTGTTTTAAGGAGCTATTCTATGTTTTGATTTTTAAGATGTGAATTGGTATTTATTATTGCCTTTCCTATGTTATAATGATATTTGACTTTTATATATTCCGTTGGATTTAACTTAGCACCGAGAGTACTTTGAGGTGGAGGCTCAAATAGGGTAGTCTCTAGTAGCAACCTCTAGTTTGAAACTATGTGCCCCCGTTGGTTTGCCTTAAATGGCCTAGCTGGTGGATCTACATAGAGCATATGATATGATACAGAGCTCTACCTTGGCAAGTAGAATCCCCTTCTTTCGGTATAAGGGATATACCGAATTCCATGATATAGCTCTCATGGTCTTATTGTCGGTTAAAGCTAATATCCCACAAAAGAACTATGTTTTCTTCAAATGTTTTATGAAAGCTTCTCAAATGATTTTAAGTATGCATTTACCTCATATTTGATTTATGATTTCTTTATAAAGGCTTATATCACGTTTTTCTTAGTCTTGCATATCATGTTTAAATTCATCATGTACAACTTTACAAATTATAATACATATATCTCATACTCAGTACATTCAAAGTACTGATTCACATACCTCTTTTTCCTATATTTTTCATGTGATGTAGATTCAGGTTCTTACTATCAGGATCCTAGTCAGTTGGATTGCAGCCTCCAGTCAGAAGGTGATGATTTCTCATATTTCGAGCACTCAAGTCAGTTTTTAGTTCTAGTATATTATTTCTATTCAGATGGATTGATTAAGGTAAGTGGGGTTCATGTCCCACTAACTATAATTAGTATTTGTAGAGGCTTCATAGACAATCCGTTAGAGTTGTTGTATTTAGTTTATTCTATTTCAAATTCCTTTAACATTATAGTTGTTGTATATAAAACGTTGTCAAAAATATATTGAACCAGTATTTCATGATTATGCTTCTGCTCAGTCATTTTCATTCTTTTACATATTCATATTTGGTTGCTCATGACTATTCTAGTAATAAGGGTTAGCTTGGAGTCACTTCTGATTCTAAGCACCGTGTTACGACTAGGGGGTAGTATCGGGTCGTGACATATACACATGATGAGATGCTTCAGCTGATCCATTTGGCTGTTAACTGAAATTTGGAATTTCAATCTAGTGGTCGTTCTAGCCATAGTTTATCAACTGATTTCCATGCCAGAACCTACAAAGACGGATTCAGAATTTATGTTCTATGGGTTCAATTCTAAAGTTAAGGCATTGAACCCATTGTATTTCAAAAGTTATGGGTTCATACCTATTATTTATTGCATTATTTTATACAAAAATTTTTTTTCTGAAAATACTAGGTTCAAATGAACCCGGTGCCGCTATGCTATCTTTGTCATTGAACACGAGTAGGTTAATTCCTTTTTAGGAATAATTTTATTGATCAGAAATGAGAACATAGGAAGAGAGAACGATAAAAAAATAGAGCACACAAAGATAGAAAGTCAAAAAAGAATTAGCATTTAAAGAGAGTTTTGTTTTGCCCTTTGCTTTTCTCATGGGGGAAGGTTCCCTGCATTAGTCAATGGAGTGGATCGGTCCCTAATAAGCCGCTGAAGGGACTACAATCCTATGGTTACAAGGAAGTGACAAAGAGTGTTGTAGCTTAATCATAAAAAAGAGTAAGATGTTCTTAGAAAAGCTCATCCACGGATCTCATTTTCAATACTTATTTACTCAATCAATCAACTATACATCAATTCCATATCAATAGAGTCAGTAATATGAATTTTTGTTCTGCTCTAATTTTCCCTCTCTTTTCAAGTAGATAGACATATCTATTGATTTCATCAATATAAAACAAAGATGACAATCACATATCTAAGTATAATCTAATTGTTAAAGCTTCGAGCCTTGGCATTTGTGTTGACTAGTCCATTTAGACGAGAAAATTAAGAAAAGGGGAAAAATATCTTGAGTAACTTCATAGAATTTTCTGATTCGGTCTAATAAGGAGTTTTGTTCCCAAAGTTTCTTTTTCCTAATTCAATTTTGCAAACTTGTCAAAAGCTAGTTTAGACGAGCAGTAAAGTTTTCCATGTCATGTGCCCCCAAAATAATGTTAATGCTCTACAATTTTGAAAGCCCACATAGATCCAAATCAGGAAAAAAGAAAAGTGAAAGCCAGAAGCAAACAAAAAGAATAGTTAAAAAAATCAATACCTAAATCCTGATTTACCATTAAAAGCAAAATGAGAAGAAAAAAAAGTTGGAGCATTTAAAGAAGTTTAGGTCTCCTTTTGATTTGTTTATTTGGTTACACCCGAAAAGAGGGCTTCCCATATATGTAGGAGATATATAGGGGACATAATTGTGGTGAAGAAAAATGTGACAGATGTGACAAAACTAGATCACATTTTCTAGATCTCCTCTTTTAGATGATTTGGTGGAAATAATTGGAAAATAAGTCATTTATATTTAGTAAAAACTACATTGTTGTACCACGAGAAAAAGAGTACAACGCATATTAACTCCCCCTAATGAGAACATCAATCCAGAGACTTGAATCTTCACATTCCAAGCTTGTGCACCATCTTCTTGAAAGTTGTAGTTCGTAAAGACTTGGTGAATAAGTTATTCATATTATTACTTGGAAAAATCTGTTGCAAGTTGATATCGCCATTGTTGAGAGCTTGTGTGTGTAGAAAAACTTTGGCGAAATGTGCCTTGTTCTATTTCCTTTTTATGAATGATCCCTTCATGATCAAATAATTCTGCAAGTTCCTTACATCAACTTCTTTAAGTAAACAATCTATTGCCTTTTGAAAACACTTCAAGAAGTCAATTTAAGTTTTTAACTTGCATAACAATACAAAAGATTCTTGATTGATTTAACCTATATGAAGATTATAACAAGTTTTTCAAAAACTTGCATAAGCTTCATGCATTTTGAATCCATCGGATATTTTCAAGTCAATTTTGTCAAGTGACAACATTTAATATTAAATATATGACATCTTCTAGTGTCTAGACTGCAAGTCAAATAAGCTTTACGCTTACCAAGATGCATCATTCCAATTTTCACTTGATAATTATTTCTACATTAGCACGCTTTAATAGAAGTAGAATACATATCCTCATAATCTTTTACAATATTACACTATATTGTACCAAAGATATCGTCAAAGAGATATCACTTTGTATTGGTTTACAATATGACATAACTTATTGAGATATCATCACTTCACTATTTTCAAGTAGCTACTCCTCTTATGAGGCTTCATGAAGTGCTATATCGCAGGCTCTTCAGGAGCACATTGCCTTCTTATTATGATCACTTTGATCCTTTGCTCCTCCACCTTTTTCAAGGATTATTTTATTTAGAACCAATTAGTCTATCATACTTCATGTGTGTCATTGACTCTATCCTTTAGGAATATTCAATAGGAACATTTACAACTATTGCGTTGCTTATTATCTCCTCCTTATGTTAGACAAACTAACATATATCTCAATCTATTTTGGAGAATCCATATTTGTGCATCATGGTATATTCATTAATCATATACTACACATCAAAATAATCAGATGAGAAATATTTGGTGCCTAGTAGTCTGATGCATACAATTACATTTGTATGCAATAGTGTATTTTAGACACATGGAGACTTGTTCTTATAAGCATTGACTATTTATCTGAGGCATTTAATATCACATCAACTTGAATATTTATCAATATTATCATGATGAATTATCTTGATTACATATTCTAAAAGTTGTGCTCTTAACTCAATTTTCCTGCACAAATAATTTTACGAATGTCAAACTGCAGGTTGACAATTAACGCACATGTGATTATCTTATAGATTCATCTATTTCTCATATCACATGACAGGTGGACGGATCCATATTCATCTTTTGTACTTTCAGAATATAGGAATTTAGTCCCAATATTAGTTGATTCGATCAACTTATCACGAGAACAAGCAACATAAAAAATTCTAGAGGAATCTTCTAGTTCTTCAATATATCTATTACTAAGTATGCACATCTTCGGGATGGCCATATTATTCATGCTAACTAATAAAATTATCAGTACTGGTAAACTCCGAGTTTACTATGACATGTACCTTTTGCTTTTAATGAATTTCTTATTTACTATTATATGAGAAAAATTTAGATTTAATACTCTGAGAGTAATTTTCAGATGTACTTCTTCTTAATTACTATACCTTTTATGAAGGTGAGTTGTGATCCCATCATTATAAAATGCACATCCGTATTGATAAACTTTATTTTAGACTATCACATTCACTGAAGTATTGAATTTATTCAATCCCAATTGATATGCAATAATAATTTATCAAGACAAATAGACTTAATCTGATTATCAAAAAATTGTGTTCATAATCATATTATTTGTGCCAACAGTTTTGCAAATGTCTAGTTGAGAGATGAGAATAGGTACACATGTAACCATTTATAGAAGCATCTATTAGGACCATAAAGTATCTAAACAACCCACAAGGTGATTGAATAAGTTCAAAAATATCCCCATAACACGTTCCAAGAATGCAAGGGACTCAATCTCAACTTTTGTTTATGATGGTCTCACAATTATCTTGCCTTGATAACAAAAAGTACAAGAAAATTCATCATTTAAAAGAATCTTGAGGTTCTTTAATGGGTGTTTATTTGAATTTTCTTTAATTCATCTCATCATTATAGACCAGGATGTCCCAGACGATCAGAGTATTGGAATTACTAAAATTCTGATTTACTATAGAATGAGCATCAAATGCACTAATTCTTGTCCAATACAAGCCATAAGATAAAGCAGGGGACTTTATCTATAACACATGTCTGCCCAAAGACATACTTGGTGATACCACATCCACGACAAGGATCGCGACCTTTTCCACGCTTATGATGGTGGGCTTACACCTCATTCACTTCAGAGAATGGATCTATATTTTTAGCATTTATCAAAATTTCTTATTCTTCATGAACGAAACACATTCATCTTAGCATTTCATCTTATGATAGCTTAAGTACCTCATTCCATGTTCATGTGCATTATTCAACCACCTATTTTTCCTTTTAAACATATTAGGCACTGCTACCACATTTGCTAAAGGGAATGGATCAAATTTAGAGGAATAGGTTTCATAATTTTTTCCCAAAGCACATTATTTTGCTTTAATAATCATTATAGTGCATTAGGACTTTAACCCCAATGTCTTATCCATATAAAGGGGCCTTAGGCCATAGATTGATGGGACTTGAACTCAATATTTTCTCATCATGGTGTAGTAGGACTTTAACCCAATGTCTAACCCTCCTGGTGCAATTAGACATAAAGCTATCGTCTTACCCTCTTAGTGAGATTTGACATGAATCTATCGTCTTATCCTCTTGGTGTGATTGACATGAATCCATCGTCTTATCTTCTTGGTGAAATTGGACATAAATCCATCATCTTACCCTCTTGATCAATAACTTAATAGACAAAAATTCAATAAAAACTTACTCACATGCCTTCAAAACTATAAGTACCTTTTAGTGATTATAAATATAAATCAATTTAGTCATAATGTCCACACATTATCAGCACGAGACTCTACCATTGATGTTTGCAATAGTATTAAAAATAAAAAGAGTCCAAACTTAAAATCTATTTATAGTTTTAAATATTAAAATTTAAATACAAATTATGTTTGTAAAATATGTACTACACAAAATAAAAATTCCAAAAAATTTCTAGGGAATCACTACGTAGTCATAGCCTTTTGAATATTGTCATATTTTTTGTATTTTATTATGATTATTAGAAAATAATTAGGTTAATATTTCTATTTAACTATTTATACTTTTACTTGAAATCAAAATTAATCATTATGATAAAGATGATTTTATTTGTTTATTTGATTAGCAAGTTGTAACACTAACACCATGTAATATAGTTTTGTCGATATTTATCATAATATTTTTAAATTATAATTTGATTTAAATAATTATAAAAAAATATGCTTTTAAAAGAAGGGGATTGGCCCGGCAAGCCCGTACCCCACATTCTTGCAGGTTGGGTTGTCCGTTTTCTAGCCCAAAAAAAATGGGACGCCCGACTTGACCCGTCATATTTCAAAGCCTGTATAGGTTATTCCAGATGGGATAGGCCAGTCCATATTGACAGCTCTAATCCTATTTTGGGTCCCATTTTAGGTTATATTGTTTTCTTTTGGAAAAATTAAAATATTAGTAAATGGAAATATTTTGTAATTTTTAATTAACTAAAAAGAAGGCCCTATATCTGTAACACCTCGAACTTCGAGAAAGGAATGAAAAAGAGAGATGGGTAAACCACGGAGGGGTCCACGGGCCGTGAAGAGAATCACAACCCATCAGCCTGCTCATGGTTGTGCACCAAGCAAAATGTGAAAGACCATGGACCACTGGACGGTCTGTGGAGCTTCACATAGGCCGTGAAGGGGACACAAAATAACCAGGGCTACTGTGAAGGACCACGGAACACTAGACGGTTCGTGGAGTGGCCCGTGAAAAAAAGGCACATTACTCCCAAGAATCGGCGATGAACCACGATCGCCTAAATAACCCGTGGAGCTTCACACGAGCCGTGCAGTGGGTCGTGAAAGAGGCTTGTCAGACTTTGAGTTTTAGGTCAACTTCAATAAATAATATCTCTCAGAAATAAATGAATTAGATGGCCCATAACCTATCAAATTAAAGTTCTTTAAGTCCTCTTTCCAACACCATCTAGTTTGCTCCATTAGAAGTTTGGAGTAATAAGTTTTGCCTATTTTAGTGAAGAACTATCTGGCGGAGTAATAAGTTATGCCCATTTTAGTGAATAACTATCTGACGGAGTAATAAGTTATCCCTATTTTAGTGAAGAATTATCTGGCAGGGCAAGCACCACGACCCTCTAGATGGGCCGTGATGCTCCAGACGGCTCGTCTCGCCTCTCTTGAAGTCACTTCATCAGCTTTTTACTCAGGGTTGTATTGGTCTTTTCCCCTATGCATTGGGCACTTAAACTCTGTTGTTTGATGCTTAAACTACGTCATTTTTACTTAGTCTAAGACTAATAACCTAGTCAGAAACTACATAGAACCCTCCTTCTCAAAAAACATCCAACTTAGAAAGAAAAGAAGAGAAAGGGACGACAATTTATCCCAAGAACAAGTAGAGGTGTTCTTCGAAGTTCATCCCCGAAATCCAAAGGATTTCTCCATTGTTTTTGTCACCAAGTATGTAGGATTTCACTAGTAGGTTCCTTTTGCCCATTAGGTCCCTAGAATTCAGTTAGTTCTTCAATTTCTCATAAATTGTTCAGACCTGGGGTTTCAAAAACCTTGGAGATTCATTGTGATTTTAGCTACTATAGTTTCCATGGTCTAAATAACATGTTTCTTGGAAAATATGCATTTTCCCATGTATAGAACTCAGAACCCTAGCTTGGATTAATTATCAGTATTACATAAATTATACTCTCTAGACAGATTAGTCAGAAAATCATGCTTCAGAATTCAAATGCCATATCTTTCAGTATATTTATTTTTCATTCCCAGATAGCATGTCAGTATTTGGAGCTACTCAGTATATCAGTTGTATTTTAGCTTTATATATTCAGTTGGAACTAGACTTAGCACCGAGTTGGACTAGGGTTCAACGTACCCTCAAAGTCCCATAACTACGTGCCAATGTAGGTTCAGTGTAACATCTTTGACTTCGAGAAAAGGAATGAAAATGAGAGAAGGGAAAATGACGAAAGGGTCCACATGAAGAGGACGACGACTCGGCACCCTTCTCGTGGTTGTGGACCCAACTAAAGGTGAAAGACCACGAACCACTAGATTGTCCATGGTGCTTCACACGGGCCGTGGAGTGGCCCGTGAAAGGGGACAGAGAATCACTTGAGCTACTGTGAAGAACCACGATCGCCTCATTGTCCCGTGGAACTTCACACGAGCCATGGAGTGGCCCGTGAAAAAAGGAACATTACTCCCAAGTGTCTGTGAAGAACCACGATCACCTAAACGGCCCGTGGAGTTTGACATGAGCCGTGAAGTGGCTCGTGATAGAGGCTTGTCAAACTTTGAGTTTTTGGTCAATTTCAAACAATCATATCTTTCAGGACAAAATGAATTAGGTGCCCCATACCTATAAAATTAAAGGTCTTTGAGTCCTCTTTCCAACGCAACCAAGTTTGCCTCATGTGAAGTTCGAAGTAAAACATTATACTCATTTTAGTAAAGCCCTGTAAAGCGAAATTTCTTCACGACCCACATGACGGGCCGTGGTGCTCTAGACGGCCCGTGAAGCCTGTGTTGAAGTCACTTCATCAGCTTTTTTGTCAAGGTCGTATTGGTCTTTTCCCCTAAGCGTTGGACACTTAAACTACGTCGTTTGAAGCCTAAACTATGTCGTTTTACTTAGTCTAAGCCTAATAATCTAGTAAGAAACTACCTAGAACCCTCATTCTCCAAAAATCATTCAACTTAGACAGAAAAGGAGAGAAAGAGGCGACAGTTTCTTCCAAGAACAAGCAGAGGTGTTCTTCGATGTTCAGCCCCTAAATCCAAGGGATTTCTTCATTGTTTTCATCACCAAGTATGTGGGATTTAAATAATGGTTTCCTTTCACCCATTAGTTCCCTAGAATTCAGTCAGTTCTTCAGTTTCTCCATAAATTGCTCAGACCTAGGGTTCCAAAATCTTAGGAATCCATCAAAAGTTGGCTGCTATAGTTCCATTGCACCGATTACATGTATTTTTGGAGAATTAATGTAGTCCATTTTATAGAACTTAGAACCCTAGCATGTATTAATTATCAATATTTCATGAATTATATTAGATAGTCAGATTAGTCAGAAAATCATGCTTCAGAATTTGAATGCCATATCAATCAGTATAATTATGTTGCATTCCAAGATATCATGTCACTATTTTGAGCTATTCAGTATTTTAGTTGCATTTTAGGTATTACATATTAAGTTGGAAGTAGACTTAGCACCGAGTTGCACTAGGGTTCAGCGTACTCTCAATGTCCCAGAACTACGGGCCAACGTAGGTTCAGAACTCCCCTTTGTTGGGCATCAGTTTTTAGTGATCACGCCACAGTCATGGCTTTATACCCCTGGCAAGGTATATTGGGTTCTCTCAATGGGGCGTCTACATCGGAATCCACGTTTAGCTAACGTGGTTTATGTCGGTTAATAGTAGCTCCCACAGTCATACTCTCATTGCATTGACCATGTTATCAACATTGACTTCAGTATACAGTTTAGCAGGTTATCTTTATGACTAGTACTTTGTCATTGCATCTAGTTCAGTTTTAAGTTATACTCTAGTACTACGTATTTCCATGTTCAATTTATAATATTCAGCTTAGTATCTATATTGTGCATGCTCAGTACATTCAAAGTACTGACGCATAGTTTTACGCTATATCATTTCATGATGTAGGTTAGGCGCTCAGCATTCAGATTACGGTTAGTCCGACTTCTAGTCCTTATTCAGCAGCTTCAGTGGTGAGTCCTCATAGATCGAGGATAGACAAGCTTTACATTTCAGCATTTACATTTCAGTTTCAGACTTATAGATTTAGCTGGGGGCTTGCCCCAGCAATTCATCAGTATTAGAGGCTTTCAGACATAGAGTCAGTATTAAGTTTTTTGGGGGTGTTCCCCATGGATATTCAGTTAAATTCTCACCTGAAATTTCTTTTAGTATTGATTACTTTATAGTTATGTTTTCGCTTAGTGTTATTTTAGTATGCCTATGATATGCTAGACTCCGGGTTAGCTTGGGGTCACTTGTGATCCTATGTCCCGTGTTACGTCTAGGGGGTAGCCTTAGGCCGTGACAAACTTTGCATTAGGGCATCAGGTTCAAGAGTCCTAGGGTGTCTTAAAGCCGTGTATGCAGAGATCTTTTTATCGGTGTGAAGTGCGCCACATCTATAATTAGGAGTCTACGACATTTAAGAACATCTCACTTTCTTCATACTCCTATTCGTATGATAGAGTTCAACTCTATAAAAGTTTCTTCTAACTCGTGCTTACGTCTTACTATGTTTGAGAATACTTTCTTGGGACGCTTCTTTCTTCGAGAGCTAAGGGAAGTTAAAGTAAGAGAGTTCATGAATCTAAAATAGGAAGCAATGAGTGTGCAGGAGTACAGTCTCAAGTTTACTTAGTATTGTTCTATGCACCAGAGATGGTGGCGGACATGAAGAGCAGAATGAGTTTGTTAGTGTCTGGGCTGTCCCGCCTATCCAACAAGCAAGGTAAGGCAGCTATGGTGATAGGAGACGTGGACATAGCTAGACTCATGATTCATGTGGAGTAGGTTGAGGAGGATAAGTTAAAGGATAGAAAAGAGTTTCGCAACAAGAGGGCCAAGACAATAGGTAACGAGACTGGTGAGCGAAAGACTGAGAATGGGCACCTGCCATCTATTCAGCAGAGGTGATTTGGACCTACTCCATATTATAATAACTCCTTAGATACCAGTAAACTTCGGTGTCAGTCCAGAAACTCTCCCAGAACACTTCTCAATCTCTACTCCAGTTGGTGACCCAGTAATAGCTAGACGGGTATACAAAAATTGCCCTATCACACTTTCTCAAAAAGTCACCTCAGCAGACCTTGTAGAGGTAGAAATGATAGACTTTGATATCATCCTAGGCAAGGATTTTTTACATTCCTATTATGCCTAAGACGATTGTAGAACAAAGATTGTTTGGTTTCAATTTCCAAATGAGCCAGTCTTTGAGTTGAAGGGTAGTAACTCAGTGCCTACAGGTCGATTTATCTCTTACGTTAAGGCTAGGAAAATTATTTCCAAAAGGTATATTTATCATCTTGTTAGGGTTAAGGACTAAAACTACGAAACCCCAACTCTTGAGTCAGTCCTGATGGTGAATGAGTTTCCACAAGTGTTTCAAGAAGATCTTCCTGGAGTTCCTTTCGAAAGAGAAATCAATTTCGAAATAGAGCTCCTTCCAGATATCTAGCCTATTTCGATTCCTCCTTACAGAATGGGTCTAATTGAGCTTAAGGAATTGAAAGAACGGTTGAAAGACCTTCTAGATAAGGGCTTCATCAGACCCAGCATCTCTCCATGGGGTGCTCCAGTATTGTTCGTGCATAAGAAAGACGGTTTGCTCAGGAAGTGCATTGACTATCATCAGTTGAACAAAGTTCTAATCAAGAATAAATATCCCATCCCTAAGTTTGATGACTCGTTTGACCAGCTTCAGGGTGCTAGTCACTTTTCAAAGATAGACCTGAGATCTGGCTATCATCAGCTCAGAGTCAGAGATAGTGACATCCCGAAGACAACCTTCAAGACTCGGTATGGTCACTATGAATTTGTAGTTATGTCTTTTGGACTAACCAATGCTCATGCAGCTTCCATGGACATAATGAACAGGGTGTTCAAATTTTATTTGGACTTCTTTGGCATCCTCTTCACTGATGATATCCTCCTTTATTCTCGGAATGAGGAAGAGCATGTGACTCATCTGAGAGTTGTTCTGCAAACCCTCAAAGATCGCCAGCTATTCGCTAAGTTTAGCAAATGTGAATTTTAGGTATAGTCGGTCGCTTTCCTTGGTCATGTGGTATCTAGCGAAGAGATCCGAGTGGATTCTCAGAAAATTGAGGCAATTAAGCACTGGCCCAAACCCACCTCTCCGATTTTTATTAGAAGTTTCTTGGATTTGGCCAGTTACTACCGACGGTTTGTTGAAGGATTTTCATTAATAGTTGCCCCATTGACCAAGTTGACTTAGAAAAAGGTGAAGTTTCAGTGGTTAGATGAGTATGAGAAAAACTTCTTAGAACTGAAGACTAAGTTGACTACAGGTCCTGTCCTGACTGTACCAAATGGTTCAGATGGTTATGTGGTGTGTTGTGATGCATCACAGGTCGACCTAGGTTGTGTGTTGATGCAGCAGGGTAAGGTTATAGCTTATGCTTCCCGACAACTTAAGGTCAATGAGAAGAACTACCCGACACATGACCTCGAACTTGCAGCTGTCGTGTTTTCCCTAAAGATGTGGAGACACTACTTGTACGGTGTTCATGTTGATGTGTTCACAGATCATAGGAGCCTACAATATGTGTTCACTCAGAAAGAGTTGAATCTTCGTCAGAGGAGATGGCTTGAATTCCTCAAAGACTATGATATGAATGTGCTCTACCATCCGAGTAAGGCAAATGTAGTGGCTGACGCCCTTAGCAGACTATCCATGGGTAGTGTGGCATATGTTGAAGAAGAGAAGAAAGCATTAGCCAGAGATTTTCAACGGCTTTCTCGCTTAGGATTTTACCTTATGGACACGTCAGATGGTGATGTGATAGTCCAGAATGGGTCAGAATCTTCATTGGTAGCAGAGGTTAAAGAGAAACAGGATAGTGATCCTATAATGCTTCGGTTGAAGGTGCAGTTCATCAATAGAGAGTTGAGGTTTTCTCCCATGGGAGAGATGGTGTTCTTCATTACTAGGGTTGCTTGTGTGTCCCTAATGTGGGTGAGTTGAGGCACCAGATCCTTACTGAAGCCCATAATTCAAGATATTTTATTCATCCGGGTGCCACTAAGTTGTACCTTGATCTACGGGAAGTCTTTTGGTGGAACGGCGTGAAGAGGGACATCGCAGATTTTTTGGCCAAGTGTTCCAACTGTCAGCAAGTTAAAGTAGAACACCAGAAACCAAGAGGTGTGACTCTGGTGATTAGCATTCCTACTTGGAAGTGCGAAGTTGTAAACATGAATTTCATTACGGGTTTACCTCATACTCGCAAACAACATGACACCATTTGAGTGATAGTGGATAGAGTCACCAAGTCAGCTCACTTTTTGGCAGTTAAGACTACAGATTTAGCGGAGAACTACACTAGACTCTACTTAAACGAAATAGTCAGGCTGCATGGGGTTCCTTTCTCTATCATCTTAGATAGAGGTCCTCAGTTTACCTGTCATTTCTAGAGATTGTTTCAGAAAGATCTTGGTACTCAGATAAATTTCAGAACAACATTTCATCCACAAACAGATAGTCAGGCAGAGCATATAACTCAGACCTTAGACGACATGTTGAGAGCATGCTTGATCAATTTCATGGGTAGTTGGGATGATCACTTACCCTTCATGGAGTTTGCCTATTATAATAGTTTCCATTCCAATATTCGGATGGCCGCTTATGAGGCACTGTATGCGTATAGATGCAGGTCTACAGTTGGATGGTTCGAATTAGGTGATGCAGCCTTGGTTGGGCTAGATTCGGTTCATGAGGCTTTAGAGAAAGTTAAGCTCATCCGATATAGACTAAAGATACCTCAGAGTCGTCAGAAGTCCTATGCTGATGTGAGGAGAAGGGACTTAGAGTTTGAAATCGATGATTAGTTTTTCCTGAAAGT
The DNA here is from genome assembly GCA_018342035.1 of Solanum appendiculatum. Classification (NCBI taxonomy): domain Eukaryota; kingdom Viridiplantae; phylum Streptophyta; class Magnoliopsida; order Solanales; family Solanaceae; genus Solanum; species Solanum appendiculatum. The sequence goes on from JAGDQO010001101.1 coordinate 217,975, forward strand.
GGTGATGAGATTTGGCAAGAAAGGAAAGCTCAGTCCCAGATATGTAGGTCCTTACAGAATCCATAAAAGGGTTGGTAATGTGGCTTACGAGTTATAGTTGCCAACAAAACTAGAAGCAGTTCATCAAGTCTTTCACATTTCCTTGTTGAAGAACTAAGTGGGTGGTCCGGCATCGATAGTTCCTTTAGAAATTGTGGCTGTAAAGTATAGCCACACCTAAGAAGGGATTCCAGTCGAAATTCTTGACCATCAGGTTCGTGGGTTGAGAAATAACGAAGGTGCTTCAGTGACGTTTTGTGGAAGAGTCAGTCTGTAGACGGAGCTACTTGGGAAGCAAAAGCAAATATGAAGGCCAAGTATCCTCATCCTTTTCCCTCCGATTTAGTTTCAGCTTGAGGTAATAGTTCCTCTCCAGTATCTCAGTTTACTCTTGTGTTATTTAGTCTCAGTATCTTGTCCCCCCAGTTATCCGTGCATTTCAACATATTTGCATGTTCATAAAACTAAGTTCAGTTAGATATCAGTTTCTAATATTCAATTAGTAGGGATTGCAACTCTTTCCCTCCAAATTCAGCTTGCTTAGTCTTCATTCGAGGACGAATGATCCCAAGGGGTAGATATTGTAACACCTCAAACTTCGAGAAAAGGAACAAAAATGAGAGAAGGGAAACCACGGAGGGGTCCACAGGCCGTGAAGAGGACTACGACCCGTCACCCTGCTCGTGGTTGTGCACCCATCAAAAGATGAAAGACCACGGACCACTAGACGGTCCGTGGAGCTTCTCACAGGCCGTGGAGTGGCCCGTAAAAGGGACACAGAAACACCTGAGCTACTGTGAAGGATCACGATCTCCTAAACGGCCCGTAGAACTTTACAAGAGTCATGGAAAGGCCCGTGAAAAAAAGGAACATTACTCCAAAGCAACTGTGAAGAACCAGGATCGCCTAAGCGACTCGAGGAGCATCACAGAGCTGTGAAGTGGCTCATGAAAGAGGCTTGTCAAACTTTGAGTTTTAGGTCAACTTCAAACGATCATATCTTTCAATAAAAAATGAATTAGGTACCCCATCAACTACCTAATTAAAGGTCTTTGAGTCCTCTTTCCAATGCCATCAAGTTTGCCTCATTTAACCTTTAGAGTAAAATGTTATGCTCATTTTAATGAAGCCCTATCAGGTAGAGTTTCTTCACGACCCACTTGACGGGCCTTGGTGCTCTAGACGGCCCGTAAAGCCTGTTTTGAAGTCACTTCATCAGCTTTTGAGTCAAGGTTGTGTTGGTCTTTTCCCCTATGCATTGGGCACTTAAATTACGTCAATTGATGCCTAAACTACGTAGTCTTACTCAGTCTAAGCATAATAATATAGTCAGAAACTACCTGAAACCCTCATTCTCCCAAAATCATCCAACTTAGAAAGAAAAGGAGAGAAAGAGGCGATAGTTTTTCCCAAGAACAAGCACAGGTGTTCTTCAATTTCATCCCTGAAATCCTAAGGATTTCTGTTTAGTTTTCATCACCAGGTATGTGGGATTTCACTAATGGGTTCCTTTCACCCATTAGGTCCTAGAATTCAATCAGTTCTTCAGTTTCTCCATAAATTGCTTAGACCCAGGGTTCCCAAATCTTGGGAATCCATTGAAAGTTAGCTGCTATATTTACATTGCATGAATTACCTATTTTCTTGGAGAATTAATGTTGTCCCATATATAGAAATCAGAACCCTATCTTGTATTAATTATCAGTATTTCATGAATTGTACTCTCTAGAGAGCTTAGTCATAAAATCATGCTTCAGAATTTGAATGCAATATCTTTTAGTATATTTATGTTGCTTTCCAAGATATCATGTCGGTATTTTGAGCTACTCAGTATTTCAGTTGCATTTTAACTATTACATATTCAGTTGGGAGTAGACATAGCACCGAGTTGGACTAGGCTTCAGCGTACCCTCAAAGTCCTAGAACTATGTGCCAATGTAGGTTCAAATGTCCCCTCTGTTGGGCATCAATTTTTAGTGTTCACACCAACATCATGCCTTTATACCCCTGGCAAGGTATATTAGGTCCTCTCAATGAGGCGTATACATCGGACTGCAAGTTTAACTCACGTGGTTTGTGTCAATTAATAGTAGCTCCCATAGTCATACTCTCATTGCAGTGACAATGTTATTAGCATTGACTTCAGTATACAGTTCAGCAGGTTATCTTCATGTTTAGTACTTGGTCATTGAATCTATTTCTGTTTTCAGTTATACGTCAGTACAGCCTGTTTCCATGTTCAGCTTAGTATCTATATCCTGCAAGCTTAGTACATTCAAAGTAATGACGCATACGTTTGCGCTACATTATTTCATGATGTAGGTTCAGGTGCTCAGCATCCATATTATGCTAAGTCTTACTTCTTGTCCTTACTCAGCAGCTTCACTGGTGAGTCCTCATAGATCGAGGATAGACATGCTTTACCTTTCAGTTTTTACGTTTCAATTTCAGACTTATAGAGTTAGCTGGGGGCTTGTCCCAGTAACTCATAAGTATAAGAGGCTTTCACACATAGAGTCAGTATTCAGTTGTTTGGGGTTGTTCCCCATAGATATTCAGTTAAATTCTCACTTGAAGTTTATTTTAGTGTTGATTACGTTACAGTTATGTTTCCATTTACTTAGTCATAATTCAGTATGCTTATAATATGCTAGACTCAGGGTTAGCTTGGGCTCACTTTTGACCCAAGGTCCTGTGTTACGTCTAGGGGGTAGCCTCAGGGTGTGACTTTGAGAAGTCCCTCTGTTGGGCATATGTTTTAAGTGATCACGCCACAGCCATGCCTTTATACCCTGGCAAGGTATATTGGGTCCTCTTGATAGGGCGTATACATCGGAATCCACGTTTAGCTCACATGGTTTATGTCGGTCAATAGTAGCTCCCACAGCCAGATTAATATTACATTGACCATGTTATCAATATTTACTTCAGTATACAGTTCATCACGTTATCTTCATGATTAGTACTTGGTCATTGCATCTCGTCCAATTTTCAGTTATACCTTAGTACAACATATTTCCATGTTTAGTTTATATTGTTTAGTTTACATTGTTTAGCTTAGTATCTATATCATGCATGCTCAGTACATTCAAAATACGAACGCACACTTTTGTGAGCTCAGCATGCAGACCGTGCTTAGCTCGACTTCTAGTCCTTACTCAGCTGCTTCAGTGGTGAGTCCTCATAAATCGAGGTTGATAGACATGCTTTACTTTTTAGTCTTTACTTTTCAGTTTCACACTTATAGAGTTAGCTGGGGACTTGTCCTAGCAACTCATCAGTATTACAGTCTTTCAGACATAAAGTTAGTATACAATTGTTTTGGGTATTATTCCTCTTTAGATATTCAGTTATATTCTCACCTGAAATTCTTTTAGTTTTGATTCGCTTTACAGTGATGCTTTTGCTTACTTAGTTGTATTTCGGTATGCTTGTGATATGCAAGAGTTAGGATTAGCTTGGGGTCACTCGTGACACTAAGCACCATGTTGCGCCTAAAGGGTAGCCACGAGGTGTGAGAAACATGGTATCAGAGCATTAGGTTCATGAGTCCTAGGGTGTCTGAAAGCCGCATTTAGTAGACCCTCTTTCATGGGTGTGAAGCGCGCCACACCTATGAGGGGGAGGCTACGAGGTGTTCTAACAAAAAATTCCCTTCTTTATTTTCCACCTCGTGCTATAGAGTATAAACTCTATTTAAGATCCTTCAAACTCCTACTCTTCGCATTTTAGAAAATGCCTCCTAGAAGAGCTAATGCCAGGAATCAGCCAGCATCTCTAGTAGACCTATTGAATGAGCAACTCATGTATCTGAGTTCAGGACTTCCTTCCAAGTGCTTGCTCAGGCCATGAACGCCCAGGTCAATTAGTAGGCTGTGGCTCCAGCTCCACCGCAAACTAACACTATTGCAGCAAGAATCCAAGACTTCACTCGGATGAACCCTTCAGAGTTTCATGGGTGTAGGTAAGAAGAGGATTAATAAGAGTTCTTGATGACATCAAGAAAGTAACAGACATTATGAGTGTCACTCCAATCGAAACTCTCCTAGAACCCTTCTCAATATCTACTCCAGTTGGTGACCAAATTATAGCTAGATGGGTATACAGAAATTGCCCTATCAGAGTTTCTGAGAAAGTCACCTCAACAAACCTTTTAGATTTAGAAATGATAGATTTTGATATCATTCTAGGCATGGATTGGTTACATTTTTTTTATGCCTCAGTCGATTGTTGAACAAGGATCGTTCGGTTTCAGTTTCCAAACAAGCCATACTTAGAGTGGAAGTGTAGTAACTCAGTGCCTATAGGTTGATTTATCTCTTATCTTAAGGCTAGGAAAATGATTTCTAAAGGGTATATCTATCATCTTGTTCGGGTAGAGTATTCAAACTCCAAAACCCCAACTCTTGATTCACTCCCAATGGTGAATGAGTTTCAAGAAGAGTTTCCGGAAGATCTTCCTGGAGTTCCTCTCGAAAATAAAATCGACTATGGAATAGATCTCCTTCCAGATACCCACCCTATTTCGATTCGTCCTTACAGAATGGCTCCAGCTGAGCTTAAGGAATTGAAAGAACAGTTGAAAGATCTTCTAGATATGGGCTTCATCAGGCCCGCCATCTCTTCATGGAATTCTCCAGCATTTTTCGTGCATAAGAAAGATGATTCTCTCAGGATGTGTATTTACAATTGTAAGTTGAACAAAGTTACAATCAAGAATAAATATCCTCTCTCGAGAATAGACGACTTGTTTGACCGGCTTCAGGGTCCTAGTTGCTTTTCCAAGATAGACCTCAGATTCAGCTATCATCAGCTCGGAGTCAGAGATAGTGACATCTCGAAGATAGCCTTAAGGACTTGGTATGGTCACTACGAATTTGGAGTTATGTCTTTTGGACTAACAAATGCTCTTGCAGCTTTCATGGACTTAATGAACATAGTGTTCAAACAGTATTTGAACTTGTTCATCAACGTCTTTATTGATGAGGAAGAGCATGCGACTCATCTGAGAGTTGTTCTGCAAACCCTCAAATATCGCCAGCTATTCGCTATGTTTAGCAAATATGAATTCTGGTTACAGTCGGTCACTTTCCTTGGTCATGTGGTATCAAGAGAAGGGATCCGAGTGGATCCTCAGAAAATTGAGGTAGTAAAGCACTGGCCTAGACCCACATCTCCGATTGATATCACAAGTTTCTTCTATTTGGCCAGTTACAACATTAGTATTGTTTAATGTTTTTCATCCATAGCTGCCCCATTGACCAAGTTGAGTCAAACAAGGTCAAGTTTCAGTGGTCAGATGAGTGAGAAAAGCTTCTCATAACTGAAGACCATGTTAACTACAGCTCCTGTCTTGACTCTACCAGAGGGTTCAGGCAGTTATGTGGTTTATTGTGATGCATCTAGGTTCAGCCTAGGTTTTGTGCTAATGCAACAAGGTAAGGTCATAACTAATGCTTCCAGACATCTTAAGGTCCATGAAAAGAACTACACGACTCATGACCTCAAGATTGCAGCCGTCGTGTTTGCCCTAAAGATTTAGAGGCACTACTTGTATGGTATCCGTGTTGATGTGTTCACATATCATAAGATCCTTCAGTATGTGTTCACCCAGAAAGAGTTGAATCTTCGTCAGAGGAGATTGCTTGAATTCCTCAAAGATTATGACATGAATGTGCTCTACCATCCGGGTAAGGCAAATTTTGTGGCTGACGACCTCAGTAGACTATCCATAGGTAGTGTGGCAGATGTTGAGGAAGAGAAGAATGATTTAGCAGGAGATGTTCACCGGCTTGCTTGCTTAGGAGTATGCCTTATGGACAAGTCAGTTGGTGGTGTGATAGTCAAGAATGGATCAGAATCTTCATTGGTAGCGGAGGTTAAGAAGAAACAGGATAGTGATCCTATACTGCTTTAGATGAAAGGTGCAGTTCATCAGCAGAGAGTTGAGGTTTTCTCCCAAGGGGGAGATGGTGTACTTCGTTACCAGGGTCGCTTGTGTGTCCCTAATGTGGGTGAGTTGAGGCAGCAGATCCTTACAAAAGCCCATAATTCCAAATATTCTATTCATTCGGGTGCCACTAAGATGTACTGTGATCTACGATAAGTCTATTGGTTGAACGGAAAGAAGAGAGACATCACAGATTTTGTGGCTAAATTCCCAATAGTCAGCAAGTTAAAGTACAACATCAAAAACTAGGAGGTGTTACTCAGGAGATTAGCACTCTTACATGGAAGTGAGAAGTGGTAAGCATGGGTTTATTACGGGTTTACCTCATACGCGTAGATAGCATGACTCCATTTTGGTGATAGTTGATACAGTCACTAAGTCAGCTCACTTCTTGGCTGTCAGGACTATAGATTCAGTAGAGAACTATGCTAGTCTCTACATGAACAACATAGTTTGGTTGCATGGGGTTCCTTTGTCTATCATTTCGGATAAAGGTCCTAGTTTACCTCTCATTTCTTGGAGATCATTTTAGAAAGGTCTTGCTACTCAGGTAAATCTCAGTACAATATTTCATCAACAGATGGATAGCCAGGAAGAGCGTACCATTCAGACATTAGAGGACATGTTGAGAGCTTGAATGATCGATTTCAAGGGTAGTTGGGATGATCACTTATCTTTCATATAGCTCACCTATAATAACAACTTCCATTCTAGTATTTAGATGGCCCATTTTGAGGCACTGTATGGGTGTAGTTGAAGGTCTCCGGTTTGTTGGTTCAAAGTAGGTAAAGCAGCCTTGGTTGGGCCAGATTCGTTTCATGAGGCTATGGAGAAAGTTCAGCTAATCACAGAAAGGTTAAAGTTAGCCCAGAGTCATCAAAAGTCCTATGCAGATGTGAGGAGAAGGAACTTAGAGTTCAAAATCGATGATTGGGTTTTCTTAAAGGTGTCACCCATTAGGGGGGTGATGAGACTATGAATGAAAGGGAAGCTCAGTCCCAGGTATGTAGGTCCTTACAGAATCTTGAAAAGGTTGGTAAAGTGGCATATGAGTTAGAGTTGCCAGCAGAACTAGCAGGAGTTCTTCCAGTCTTTCACATTTCCTTGTTGAAGAAGTGTGTGAGTGATCCAGCATCGATAATACCGTTAGTGAGTGTGGATGTGAAGGATAGCCTCACCTATGAGGAGGTTCCAGTTAAGATTCTTGACCATCAGGTTCGTAGGTTGAGAAATAAGAAAGTCGCTTCAGTAAAGGTTTTGTGGAGGATCAATCCATAGAGGGAGCTACTTGGGAAGCAGAAGCACCCATGAAGTCCAAGTATCCTCATCTCTTTTCTTCCGATCAGTTTTGGCTTCAGGTAATAGTTCCTCTCCAGTCACTCAGTTAATCTTGTGTAATTTTAGTCTGAGTATCATGTTCCCTCATTTATCATTGCATTGCAGCATAATTGCATGTCCATGAAACTCAGTTCAGTTAGATATCAGTTTCTAGTACTCAGATGGTAGGGATTGTAGCTCTTTCCCTCTAAATTTAGCTTGCTTACTCTTCATGCGAGGATGAATGATCCAAAGGGGGATATATTGTAACACTCTGGACTTCGAGAAAGGAATGAAGAAGAGAGAAGGTAAAACCACGGAGGGGTCCACGGGCCGTGAAGAGGACCTTGACTCATCCCCCTGCTCGTGGTTGTACACCCAGCAAAAGGTGAAAGACTAGGGACTACTAGATTATCCGTGGAGCTTTACATGGGCCATAGAGTGGCCCATGAAGGGGACATAAAATCACCAGGGCTACTGTTAAGGACCAAAGACCACTAGACGGTCTGTGCAACTTCACACGGGCCATGGAGTAGCTCGTGAAAAACAAAAATAGGCACATTACTCCCAAGCATTTGTGATGAACCACGATCTCCTAAGCGGCCCGTGAATCTTCAAATGAGCCGTGAAGTGGTTTGTGAAAGAAGCTTGTCAGACTTTGATTTTTGGGTCAACTTCAATCGACCATATCTCTCAGTACAAAATGAATTAGGTGGCCCATGACCTGTCAAATTAAAGTTCTTTGAGTCACCTTTCCAAAGCCACCAAGTTTGCCCCATTTGAATGTCAAAGTAATAAGTAATGATCATTTTAGTAAAGCACTGTCAGGCTGGGCAAGCACCACGACCCTCTAGATGGGCCATGATGCTCTAGACGGCCCGTCTAGCCTATGTTGAAGTCACTTCGTCAGCCATTAATTCAGGGTCGTATTGTTCGTTTCCCCTATGCGTTGGGTACTTAAATTACGTCATTTGATGCTTAAACTACATCATTTTACTTAGTCTAAGCCTAATAACCTAGTCAGAAACTACCTAGAACCGGCATTCTCAAAAATCATCCAACTTAGAAAGAAAAGAAGAGAAAGAGGCGATGGTTTCTCCCAAGAACAAGTTGTGGTGTTCTTCGAAGTTCAGCCCATTTCTCCGTAGTTTTCCTCACAAGGTATGTGGGACTTCACTAGTGGGTTTTTTTGCCGAATAGGTCCCTACAATTCAGTCAATTCTTCAATTTCTCAGAAATTGTTCAGACCTAGGTTTTCCAAAACCTTAGAGATTCGTTTTGATTTTAACAGCTATAGTTTCCACGATCTAAATAACATATTTCTTGGAAAATTTGCATAGTCCCATGTATAGAACTCAGAACCCTAGCTTGTATTAATTATCAGTATTTTATGAATTATACTCGCTAGACAACTCAGTCAGAAAATCATGCTTTAGAATTTGAATGCCATATCTTTCAGTATATTTATGTTGCATTCCAAGATAGCATGTCAGTATTTTGAGCTACTCAGTATTTCAGTTGCATTTTAACAATTACACATTCAGTTGGGAGTAGACTTAGCACCGAGTTGGACTAGGGTTCAGCATACCCTCAAAGTCATAGAACTACGTGCCAATGTAGGTTCAGAAGTCCCCTCTATTGGGCATCAATTTTTAGTGATCACGCCACATCCATGCCTTTATGCCCCTGGCAAGGTATATTGGGTCCTCTCGATGAGGCGCATACATTGGACTCCACGTCTAGCTCACGGGGTTTATGTTAGTTAATAGTAGCTCCCACAGTCAGATTCATATTACATTGACCATGTTATAAACATTTACTTCAGTATACAGTTCAGTACATTATCTTCATGATTAGTACTTGGTCATTGAATCTATTCCAGTTTTAAGTTATACCTCAGTACAACCTATTTCAATGTTAAGTTTACATTGTTTAGGTTACATTGTTCAGCTTAGTATCTATATCTTGCATGCTCAGTATATTAAAAGTACTGACGCATACTTTTGCACTACATCATTTTTTGATGTAGGTTCAGGCACTCAGCATTCGGACTGCGCTTAGCTGGACTTCTAGTCCTTGCTCAGCAGCTTTAATGGTGAGTTTACATTGATCGAGGATGGTAGACATGCTTTACTTTTCTATCTTTACTTTTCAGTTTCAGACTTATAGAGTTAGCCAGGGATTTGTCTTCGAAACTCATCAGTATTAGAGGTTTTCAGACATAGAGTTGATATTTAGTTGTTTTGGGTTGTTCCTCCTGTGATATTCAGTTATATTCTCACCTGAGGTTCTTTTAGTGTTGATTCGCTTTACAGTGATGCTTCCACTTACTTATTTGTATTTCAGTATGTTTGTGATATGATAGACTCAGGGTTAGCTTGGGTTCACTCGTGACACTTAGCATCGTGTTGCGCCTAGGGGGTAGCCTTGGGGTGTGACAATATTCGTAAGGCCTCATTTGTTTTTATTAAGACCTCTGAATTTGAAAGCACCTAATTTTAAATAGTTGAGACAATTTGTTTTCTCAACATCTAGATGTATAAAATTTGTCTTTGTTTAAACATAACAAACATAAAAATCAAATCAAATGCTATATCAATAAAATATTTTATTTTTTATGGCAATTGGTGATTGTGTGTCAATTTGAGAGGATGTTGACTGATGATGGTTGTTGTGTCTAGTATCTTATGGTATAGTGGTTGGCAACAGTGATTAATCATGGTTGTTGGTGGTAGCAACTGATAATTAGTAGTGGAATCATATTGAATGCTAATAGCGGTGGTGAATCATAATGATGGTTAGTGGTATAAAATATCGACTAAAAGTGATAATTGGTAATAGGGATTAGTGGATGTAATAATTGTGGGTGGTGATGATGCAAATGATGTCTAATGGTGATGACGACTTATTTTGGTGATTGACGATAGTGATGGTTGGTGGTAGTAGTTGTGGATGGTGGGTGAAAGTAGATGAAGTAGCATTGAACTGTCATGTTGGACATATTTGCTACATTATTTATTTTTTTCCCGAAAAAATATTGTTAGATGTACATTGAAGCACCAAACAAGCATTCTCATATCAACTTATTAACTTCTTGAGTTAAGTTCTATTATTTCAATTTTTCAAGTTTTATTTTTCATTTAAAACTTGTTTATTTTGATGTTTTACTCCATAATATATATTCTTTTTAACTATATATTACAATATAAAATATGTCACCTAGATAATATGAATTCGACTGTTCAAAGATTTTTTTAAAAAAAATATATTATAATTTAAATACCATCTCAAAAAAAGAGCTCTTGACAAAAACGGTGAGACTTTTGACACACACATCCTCAAAAACTAGAGTTCAAATTAATAAAAAATATATATAGATTTTTCTCTTTATGAAAAAATATTGAGGCCCTCCATGGAAATTAGGTTTTAGACACAAAATAATTTTGAGTCTTCCCTAAAATAATAAAAACCTAAATATCATGTGAGTCAGAGGATTAAAAAGTAAAAAGATCTCTATGATGCCTTCAAGTAGATGATATACTATCACATAGAATTGAACATGAGTGTATACTATCCCTATTTTTTTTTTATCATTACTAGATTAATTTAGCCTTGTTTGAATCGTATTGGGAATTATTTGGTTGAATATGAGTAGTTCAATGTTATAGTTGTTTTCATGAGCTGTGGACAGACTAGAATGGCCTTAGTATAGATGTCATTGAGCCTTATAGTTGTTTTCATAGTTTTGGACAGACTAGAATGGCCTTAGTATTGATGTCATTGAGCCTTAGCCTAAGTTGGCTAGCCTTTGCCTTAGATGTTGGCTTAAGTAGCCCGTGGGGCTAGGTTCAGAAATGATTGTGTTAGATACGACCCTCTGAGCTAGGTCGTGACATTTGGGTAGCCCTATTAGTATGTGTGACTGGGTGGCTGTGGTGAGATGACTACCTAGATTTTTTCAAGACCCTATCGTTTTTTTATGAGATAGGTTACCCGAGGTGAGATTCTGAGCGGGGCTAGTTAGTGTTGTCACAATTTTGATGTAAGATTTTTGGTGCTTCTAGTTTTCTGTGTAATCATCCAATTTATGATTCTAGAATTGACTTTGTTTCTAAGGCTTTCCGATGTAAGATTTCAGGAAGGAATAGGCCTTCCAATGTAAAATTTTGGAATGTGCTAGGTTTCGAAAAGGCTTTCCGATGATGTAGGATTCTAGGAAGGACTACCAATTTCGATGTAAAATTCTTGGATTTGCTAGGCTATATAAATGCTTTCCGATGTAAGATTTTGAAGTATGTTAGGTTTCGATAATGCTTTTTGATGTAAGATTTTGGAAAGAATTGACTATTGAAACGTTAGATTCTGGGAGATGCTAGATTACCTAGTGTTATCCCAATGTCAAATTCTGGGAAGGAGTTCGTTGTCATTTCTGATTGGGCCTTGTAGTGTAGCTCTTATGTGTACCAGCTTGGCTTATAGGGGTTTGAACAGATTATAAATTAATTATTTGATTGTTACTATTATACCTTTGTTGCCATGGCTATGTAAGGAAATTGTAAGCAGGCAGTTGAACTATTCTATGAGATGTTTCTAGAAGGGGTGGAACCTGAGTAAAACATGATTCATTATGCTTGTTATACTTAGGAAATTATTCATTTAGCATATGTATTTATCACTTACTCATCTCATAATAGAGGAACCAGACATCTTACAATAGAGGAACCTGAATATTTCATTCGGGAAACTTAGGCATCTCTTAATAGAGGGATATATGGACATCTTAAATAGAGGGACACATGACATTTCAAGTAGAGGAACATTTAGACATGTCAATTAGAGGAACATGGCATATAAGGTGATTATAGAAGCTCGACTCAATAGAAGCGGTGTGTACATACCACCAGGAAATCGAGATGGCGAATCAAGTCTAAATCGCATTGAAGATATGATGAGCAAGATGATGAAGCAATTTAATGCCACGGACAAGAATGTGAAGGTGATGCGGAATGATCTCTCAAGCGTTGGGCAAAAGGTGGAGTCACACGCAGTGGCGATTCGATAAATAGAGCAGCAATTGAACCAATTGTCAATAAATGTAAATCCACGTCAACAAGGAACACTTCCCAGCAACACCGTGCAAAACCCAAAGAATGACCGATAGTGCATGGCTATAACTACTAGAGGTGGGAAACAGACCATTGATCCTCCCATGCCAACAGAGGTGGAAAGTGCTAAGGCATTTGACGAAGATGAGAAAGAGGTAGCAGAACTACCCAAGGATCAAAATGAGGTAGAGGCGGAAGTCACACAAAAAGTCATCCCTATGCCAAGACCTTCACATCCCTTTCCACAAAGATTGGTTTAGAAGACAGAAAAAGGGAAGTATAGGAAATTCATATCTATGCTTAAACAATTATCTATTAACGTTCCTTTGATTGAAGTTTTAGAGCAAATGCCGGGATAGAAGGAAGATCCTGGAGGATTTACCATCCCATGTACTATTAGAGTGATGCACTTTGCAAAGGCGCTATGTGACTTGGGTGCAAGCATAAACCCCATGTTGTTGTCCGTGTTAAAGAATTTAGGCTTAGGAGCCCCTAAGCCTACTGCAATGAGGCTACTAATGGCAGACCGAACGGTGAAGAAACCAAAAGGAGTGATACAATATGTCTTGGTAAAAGTGGAGGCATTCATCTTTCCGGCCGACTTTGTGATTCTGGACTGTGAAGTGGATTTTGAAGTGCCCATAACTCTGGGCAGACAATTTCTTGCAACAGGAGGTGCATTGGTAGATTTGGAAAAAGGACATATGAAGTTTCGATTAAACGATGAAGAAGTGACTTTTAACATCTGTAGATCAATGAAACCCCATAGTGACATCAAAGCAATATCAGTGGTGAATTATACAGGTAAGCCTAACTCAGAAGTGTCCATCGAGGAGAGGCTAGGAGTTGAGGCACTTGCGGCTGTGATCATGAATTTTGATGGTGATGGAATCACCGAGTATGATGCAATGGTGGCGGCACTAGATGAAGGTACTTTTCTTTGTCGTCCACCACGAAAGCTGAACTTGGACTTAAAGAATCGAGACACTCCGCCCGCAAATCAATCTATTGATGAACCCCCAGAGTTTGAATTGAAAGTTCTTCCAACCCACTTGAGGTATGTATTGTTGGGCTAGAAGAACAGGTTACCTGTGATTATTGTTGCTGACCTTAATGTAGGGCAAGTGGAAGCTTTAGTTTCGGTGCTGAAGTGTTACAAAAGGGTGATCGTATTAACGATTGCAGATATAATTGGTATCCCACTTGAGGTTTGCTCTCACAAAATTCAACTCATGTCGTATTACATTCCAAGTGTTGAGCATCAGAGAAGACTAAACCCACCTATGCAAGAGGAGGTAAAGAAAGAAATCATCAAATGGTTGGATGCTTGTGTGATATACCCTATAACTGACAGTAAATGGGTATGCCCGGTCCAATGCGTGCCTAAGAAGGGAGGAATCACTGTGGTTCTAAATTCAAAAAATGAGCTTGTTCCTATGAGGCCTGTTACGGGCTGGAGGGTTTGCATGGACTATCGCAAGCTCAATGCATGGACCAAAAAACACCACTTTACGATGCCGTTCATGTACCAAATGCTAGATCGACTTGCTGGAAAAGGATGGTACTGCTTCTTGGATGGATACTTGGGGTACAATCAGATCTCTATAGCCCCTGAAGATCAAGAAAAGACTACATTCACATGTCCCTGTGGTACATTCACTTTCAAGAGGATGCCATTTGGACTATGCAATGCACCGACGACGTTTTAGCGTTGCATGATGTCTATCTTCTCAGACATGGTGGAAGACACTATTGAGGTATTTATGGATGATTTTTCTGTGGTTGGTAACTCTTTCGATGATTGTTTGATGCATTTAGGAGAAGTGTTGCATCGATTTGGAGAATGCAATCTTGTGCTAAACTGGGAGAAATGTCACTTCATGGTGAAATAAGGTATAGTATTGGGCCATAGATTCTCCTAGAAAGGCATTGAAGTTGATAGAGCTAAAGTCGAGGTGATCAAAAAATTGCCCCCACCAATATCTGTGAAGGGTATTGGAAGTTTTCTAGGGCATGTAGGTTTCTACCGGAGATTCAAAAAAGACTTGTCAAAAATTGCACACCCTTTGTGCAAACTTCTTGAAAAGGAGACAAAGTTTGAATTTGATGAAGCATGTTTGAGAGTATTTGAAACGCTGAAAGAGAAGTTATCTTTTGCACCTATCATTATTTCACATGATTTGGGGAAACTGTTCGAAGTTATATGTGATGCGACAGGACTAGCATTTGGCGTAGTTTTTGGACAAAGGCGCGAGATGATACTTCATCCTATATTCTATGTGAGCAAAGCATTGAATGCTACCTAAAAGAACTACACGGTCACTGAACAAGAATTTCTTGCAGTCTCGTCTTCGCATTTGAGAAGTTTCGATCATATTTCCTGGGCACTAAAGTGATTGTGCATACTGACCATTCTGCTTTGCGGTATCTCATGGTGAAGAAGGATGCCAAACAAAGGCTGATTCGTTGGGTTTTGTTGCTGCAAGATTTTGATTTCGAAGTCCAAGATAGAAAGGAAATAGAGAACCAAGTAATTGATCATCTATCCAGATTAGAAGATGAAGCTACGAAGAAGTTAGTTCATGGAGTAGAAATTAATGATACTTTCCTAGACGAACAGGTATTAGCTACCTCACTTGATCTTATTCCTTGGTTTGCAGATTTTGCCAACTACTTGGCTAGCGATGTGGTGCCTTCGAACTTGTCATTCCACCAAAGAAAAAAGTTCATGTCCGATATGAAGAAGTTTTTTTGAGAAGAGCCTTATTAGTTTCGTATCTATGCTGATGGGATTATTCGTCAGTGTGTGTCTGAGATAGAGATGATGAGTATATTGGAAGCTTGCCTTCGTCTCCTGTTGGTGGTCATTAGAGTGGCATCCAGACTGCTCACAAGATCTTTTAATGTGGGTATTACTGGCCTACAATTCACCAAGATGCCCATGATTTTGCCAAGGCATGTGATCGATGCCAAAGGGAATGAGGTATTTCAAGAAGGCAAGAACTTCCAATGAACCCAATACTAGTCATTGAACTCTTTCATGTATGGGACGTTGATTTCATGGGTCCGTTTGTGAGTTCGAATGGCATGAAGTACATCCTGGTTACGGTTGACTATAAGTCCAAATGGGTGGATGCTATACCACTTTCAAACAACGAAGGTAAAAATGTCACTGCATTTCTGAAAAAGAACATATTCTCCAGGTTTGGTACACCAAGGGCAATAATTAGCGATGGAAGTTCCCATTTTTGCAACAAATTGTTCAAGGCGTTGCTTAAGAAGTATGGTGTTCGTCACAGTGTAGCAACTCCTTATCATCCATAGTCTAGTGGGTAGGTTGAAGTGTCCAATAGAGAAACCAAGCAAATTCTAGCAAAGACTGTGAATGCAAACCGAAATGATTGGTCAAGAAGGCTCGATGATGCTTTATGGGCTTACCGCACGGCATTCAAAACTCCCATAGGTATGTCTCCTTACAAACTTGTATTTGGGAAATCATGTCACTTACCAGTAGAGCTAGAGCAGAAGGTGATGTGGGCACTCAAGAAGCTGAACCTGGATTGGGGTGCTGCATCAAGTCAAAGAATGATGGAACTAAGTGAGATGGATGAGTTTCGCCTCAAAGCTTATGAGAGTTCAGCCTTGTACAAGGAATAGATGAAGAAGTACCATGATCAAAAGATTGAAAAGAACATTTTGCTCCCGGTGATATGGTGCTCCTATTCAACTCAAGGTTGCGGTTGTTTCCTGGCAAGCTCAAGTCAAAATGGACGGGACCATTTAGAGTCATCCAAGTGTTTTCATAGGGCGCCGTTGAACTTGATAAAAAGGAAGGAACCAAATTCAAGGTCAATGGCCAGAGGATCAAACTCTATGAAGGTTATTTGGTGGAGGTCAATGAGCTAATTGAGCAATGGAGTATTGGCAAAGTTTGAGTAGTCAAGAAAACTGCTTCGTGCTTCGACGTTAAATCAAGCGCTACTTTGGAGGCAACCCAAGCTGTAATTTCTAGCCAATTTAGGACGTCCTTAGTGATTGTTATGTAACTTAGTCTTTTTATTGAGTTTTTGATGTTTATTGAGTCTTAGTTTTGGCTAGATTAGGGTAGTATAGGGTCCGTGTTCAAAAAGAGTCAATAAAAGCTTAAAGGAAGTCCTAATGTTTGTGACGTGTGCATGAAAGCAAGAAAACTTTTTGCAGGATTTTAAGTAGAGAATAGTCTACGGGTCCCATCTACGGATCGTTAATGAAATGATGAACCATAAATGGCATCCGTAGACCATCATGAACCAGAGCAGCAACAACTTTAATTCTACGGTTGCACAGTACGAATCGTATGTCAGTCTACGGACTGTAGTCTGCAACCGTAGACCCTAGGTATGTTTTGAAATTTTGATAAGTATTGAGCATATTTATGGATCGAATTGACGGCCCGTAAAACCATCTAGGACCCATCGAAGGAAAACCGTACATGGCAGTCAGGGCTTATATTGACCCGACCCACGTTGGAATAAATAAAAACCCCTCATTTCAAAACATCCCTCCCCCCATTTCCCCCTTTGCACCCAACCGTTGGAAACACCTCATTTTCCCATTTTTAGTTACATTCCTCCCTCCCCACTCCCTACCACACCCTTTCACTCTTCCCCCTCCCACTATTTAAACCGCCTTTCCCCCATCTGTCTCTCTCATTCCCCATTTGTACCGATTTTCCCCTAAATTATAACTCCGTGGGTCCAGAATCCTCTTAGTGCGTGGTTAAGGTGAATAGTACACTCCCCCAATTTCATCTTTACGGAATGTACTCAGTTTAGTTTGTCATTTAATTCAACTGTTAAAATTGATATGTGTTCTTACCTAGGGTGGTATTGTTATATGCACACTGCGTTTGTTTCATTTAGAACTACCCATGTGATGCTATTATCATGAAAGTTGTGGTATTTGGTATAACCATGATTGCACTGCTTCTATATGTGCTCCGGACTTAGGGTTTGAGATAAGATGTGTTCCCGAACCTAATTACCTACTTGAACCCTTAAGGTTGAATGGAATAGCATGTTAATATGTTGAAATGCATGTTCTAAAGGTGTTTTAAAATAAAACACTTGTGTTTGTGGGCAAATAATTGTGTAAACTAACACTGTTCTGGTCGACGATGACTATCTACGGTCCGTAGGGTAACCTACAGACCGTAGGTCACCTCCCGTCAAATTTGTCGTACCCCACTGAAACCTATGTCTTGGTTGACGGTTTGATCTATGGGCCGTAGATCAATTGACGAACCATCCTAGCAGGCTGTCACTTGAACTTCAGAAAGTTGAAAATTTGACTTCCTCATCTACGATCAGGTCTACGGCCCGTACTTCTTTATACAGTCCGTAGATCCTTTCCGTAGGTCCCAAAAACAGTAGTGGTAGATTTATTTCTCTGTTCTTTTCTTTTCTTTCCTGTTTTGCTTTCTTGCTTTGTTTTTTTGCATTATTTTTGGCTACTAACATGGCTTTTCAGGTACAATGCCTCCTAAAATAACTCAGCAATATAAACGGAAGGCCCCTGCACAAGGTCCTCCAGCCCGACGCCGAATGATTATTGATGAAGCCTCTGAGGAAGAGCGGAGCGGGTTTGAATATGACCCACCTGTGGGAGCTAGCTCTCCCAAGTCACCCCGGACGACTCAGCAATAGGCCAGACAAATGGCCATAGTCCCGGCACCGGAGAGATCGACCTCCAGAGATGAGAGGGCCACTTCCCAGTCTGAAGACGAAGTGCAGAGTTCAAGCAGGGGTCAAGATGAGACTCCGATCAGAGGTGGACCTAGCTCACAGCATGCAGCCCAATCTGAGTCGGGTTCTATCTCAGAGTCGGAGTCTGATTCCAGCTCTACCTCTAGTTCTGGTCCGATGATGCTAATAGAGAGAAACACCACATTCGGGTTGTAGAAGAGCCAAATCTATGGTGTGTTGAGGGCATGTTTCGTATCTATAACAAAGTTATCCGCCATAATGCCCAACACAGGCCCACTAGGCAGATCAAGGATGAGCGGCGCATACTTTCCGGCAGCCTCCACACCATTCCCCAGATACATGATCTTATCAAGAAGTATCGCTATGAGTGGATGGCGGAGACACTCAACAAATACAGTACGATCATGGTATGCGAGTTCTATGCATATTATGCTGCCACAATGCTTCAGAGTCTACCCCGGAGGGCAAAGGTAGTAGAGCAGCCCCCATTCCATTCTACTCGAGTCCGGGACATCCCCATTGACATATCAGAGGCCACCTTTCGCCATTTTATTTACAGCACATCATATGCTCAGCCCATTAACACTCCAGAGTATAATTATAAGATGCAGCAGGTCCGCAGTTGAGCGATGCGAGATGCGGCATAGAGAGAGTTTTTGATTAGATGGGTGGCAGGCCATATTGCGGAGCAGGGGGTTCATGCCGAATGGTTTAGGGACATGACCCTTCCTATCAAGAAGGCCACTCTTAGTTTTGCAGTGAAATTTGGGTGGGCTATAGCTCCTACTAGGTTGTCCCCTATGATGGAGGATAACCAAATGACATGGGACCGGCCAGTGATGGTGGCGTGCTTGATGGCGGTGCACGATATTGATTTCACAAAGATCACCATTGCTGAGATACATGAGAGGGACTTTAGGAGGACGATGACTTTGCCCTTTCCCTGTCTCATTTTTAGGTTATGTCGAGAGGCGACGATACTGGTCTACTTTGTTGATTCTCCCATTAAGGTGTCTAAGACCGTGGATATTGGTGTTATAAGAGATGACACCAACCCAGTCGCACCGCCCAGGGGTATTCAGGTTTAGCTACTACCCATGGGCGAGGCATTGGTCCCAGAGCACGCTGATGATGATACTGTTTCGACACCTACAACAGAGCCTCAGGGGTCTGTGCCCCCATCCACTACCTCAACTTCTACAGCGGGCACACCGCATGCTCCTCCTAATATAGGGACAGTCATCCACCCCATTGCAAGAGTTAGACGGCTAGAGGCTCAGATGGCGGCTCTATTACAACATATCCGGCCCTAGATACAAAAATCAGTTGAGGAATGGGAGGCCATGATCGAGCGGATGGTGGATGCAAAGATACTAGTTGTTAACCGGCACATTGATGCCTTCAAGAGCCAGATGATAAAGGGGTCCCAGCCTTTGCACGTGATTGATCTGGCAGCTTTCCAGACAGAGTAAGCTTGTCTCTGTGCTGACCTAACCGCCTTTGCTCCTGCAGACGTGGCTATTCCGACACCTACACCGGAGCTTGAGGTAGATGATATAGTTTGTAGTGCACTTTTTGGAGGAGAGAAGAGGACTACTAATCCCTCTCGAGCATCAGGAAAGCGCACCTGTTCTGGAGTTAGTACTGATGAAGACCCGGAGGAGGCATGGCAAGCCCGCAAGAGAGAGATACGGGCTCTAGAGGCTTCCCAATGCAAGTCCGTATTAGATGAGTAGATGAGACAGGAGCGACAACGGGTTATGGAAGAAGGAGCTTCTGGATCGAGGCTTGATATTGATGATGAGCCTCACACCGCTACTGAGGGTACTACTAAGGGTGCCTGCATGATAATCCCATGGGTTCTGGGCAACCAGACCCACCAGTTCTTGATTGATCTTCAGCGCATATGCGCCACAGGTTTGTCTCACCTGATGTTTTATTTTTACTTTGCATTGAGGACATTGCACTATATTCATTATGGGGGTGGGGCAAATGGGCTGTGCGTTAATGTGAAGTTTGAGTAGCGTAACTCATAAATCCTTCTTTGTGGTTTTCTTGCCTGTGTTCTTTTTCCGTAAGGAATTGTTTACTTTCTGTTGAACCGGCATGTCTAGGATTGTAATTGTGTACAAGTAATCTGGAAATAAAGCATGATGGCATTAGGGCATGAAATTGATATCCCTTCAATCTTAAAATTTTTTTGCTTGGTACTATGGAT
This sequence comes from Solanum appendiculatum, assembly GCA_018342035.1. NCBI lineage: Eukaryota > Viridiplantae > Streptophyta > Magnoliopsida > Solanales > Solanaceae > Solanum > Solanum appendiculatum. The sequence continues at coordinate 238,348 of JAGDQO010001101.1, forward strand.
GTGAATTGAATAAGTATAATATGTACGATCTTTGTATGACATGATTAGTATCGATGTGACACTATGACTTAAGCTATAGCATTAACCGAATTCATTGATGATTCGATAATTTCAACAAGGTGCCATGTCAGTACGAGGCCATTTGAATATTCGTATGATATGTGCCAATCTAGAACATGCCATGTTGGTCTTGCTAAGGTAATTTGAACGGAACACTAGAAGATGATCATAGGCCTTTTGTTGTTACTAAGTCCACTTAAGCCTAAAATGAAATAACAAATCATGTGTAAAATCTTTCCTTTTTTATCCAAATGTTTGAGCCTAACGAATACCATTCTCTCTTTACACAAAATTCACTTTCTCTAAAAGTATTGTTAAAAAATTGTTTTGGCCCTGGTCCCTCCGTGGACATCGTGGACCTCAACATAGGCGAAAAGCCTAAGTTGAGGGTGGCTACTGCAAAATTACCTAAATTCTGGCCCTGGTCCTTACTAAGGATATTTTGTACCTTGGCTCATACTAAATGTGTAAGTTGAGGGTGGCTATTATGAAGGAAAGAAAGAAAAAAAAACAAGGGTATGAATAGAGTTGTGTGTAGAAAAAAAGGAAGCAGATGGTTTAAGAATGATGCAAAAGCTGTGAATCTAAAAGAGAAGTGAAAATAATCAAAAGTTGTAACCAAAAAGAAGTCAAGTAAAGAAATCACACTCAAGCTGATAAAAATCTTTGGGAAAAGAGTTTAAAGCAAGAAGATATGAAAAAGTGGTTGAAAAAGAACATAATGAGCCAAAATAGATGTCAAGAAGGGGTGGAGCAAAGTCACTTAATCTCAAAATATACCACACCTAACCTCGAGCCTACGTTACAAGCCAATAAAGTCCTGTAGTGATTCTAGCTGGAATGTTTGAAAAGCCAAAGTAAAGAAAATAAGGGCAAGCCTATGGTATTGTGCACAAATTTTATTGAATTCGTTCTGAGTGTGAGTGAATATTGAGTCCCTAAATTTAAAAGTAAAATTATGTGTGAAAAAGGGATTTCTTTGTGGTGAGGGTACAAGTTGTGTTATTGAAAAGTTGATATCTTGGTAAAATTGTTATATGTGTATGTATATGTGCCTATTGGTATGTCGATGTCATGTGTTGATCCGCATAAGTTAGCTTGTTGGGTTTATAATGAAATTGCACTGATTTGAGAATGTATAAGGAGGAGGAAGATCGAGGAAATTGTTGCGTGATTGCTATAAGTCTGGGTTGCTTATATACTTGTGTCGTTTAGAGTTTGTTGTGTCGCTTGAGGACAAGCAAGGATTTTAAGTTGAGGGTGTTGATGTACCGTGAATTTACGGTACTTTTGATGCATTAAACTTAGAGTTTTGCATGTTACTTAAGAGGTTTGTTATTAGATTTGATTGTATTTTTGCAAATTTTTCAGGAAATAGGCCTTTTGGTGCAGTGGGGGAGAATGATGCAACAACAGTAGGATTTTTGTGATGTACAAGACAATCTATGGACCGTCAATGGATTGACGAGTCGTGAAGTGGAGTCGTAGGTTTAGGTGCCTAAGGAATTGGCTATGTATGGAATGATGGACCAAGATGACGAGCCGTAGTTCCTGCTACGAAACGTAGATTCCCAACCGTAGATAACTTCAGAGAGGGTCACTTCCAGAACTTGATTGTCGAAAGAACAGGGTGAGCTGTATATGAGATGACGAGTTGTAGATTCAGCCCGTGAAAAAAACCCTCAAGAAATTTACTAAATGCTGGATGACTGTTGGATTCTACGAGCCGTAGGTCGCCAACCGTAGATGACTCTGCCCTGGCTGAATTTCCTCAGATTTCCTTTTCCTAGTCTAATTAGGATTTATTTTCTATATATACCTCATGTAAATTTCGATTTTGGGTTGTAAAAACTATATTTGAATATTTGTCTTTAGCTTTAGGAATCATTTTACAACTTTTGTGGAAATCAATTCTTGAAGTTTTGAATTATAAAGTTTGATTTTACTTTTCAATTCAAGATTGTGGAATTCATCTACTATCACTGTAAGTTCATGATTTATTCAAACCCTAATATGAATTGTGAACATTTAAGCATGAGTAGCTAAATCCACAACTAGGGTTGTGGTAACCATGAGTAATTAACGAAAGTAAAACTAATAATGTTGTAATTCTTGAAAGCGTTTATGCATGTTTTTATTAATCTCTTCTTTTAGAATTTTTTTTAACGGTGCGCAACGTTAGAACCCGCCTCATTCCTTCTTGCCGGACCAAGGATGTAACGAATGAGAAAGAGATTATACAACAGAGATTTAGCGTTGATTTAGTCTACTATCTAATAACCCAAACTAGTTATAGTTGCGGGTTAATCTGGGAGGTAAGGGTTAGTAAATCGACACACGTAGATGGACAAAGTTGCAATGTGAAATTACCTATTTTTAGGACCAATCACGTAGGGATACATAACTTATCGATCATGCATGCTAGACAAGAGAAAGAATTACCATTGTTAGAATTACTGAGTTATGAGCTTATGGGGAACACATATACCCTAGTTTTATTCTCGTATTGATATCTCCAACTGCAAAATTCCTGCTATTTGTTTATTTGTTTTATTTCATATTTAGCAATTTAATTTTAGTTTATTTCATTCCCCCCTTTCCCTTAGAGATAATTCGACTAAACGTACAACTAACCTAAATTAGCCTAAGTCCAAACCATATTTCTCGTGGGATCAACCCTAACCTTTGTTAGGCTTTGTATTTGACAGTGACCGCTTATACTTCTTTAGGAAGGTGTAATTTGGGCGTATCAACAAGCTACTTAGCATGCATCTTACAAAATAATAGTAAGTAAGAAGTTCAGAGATAATTTTATATCAAAGTAGAGGAAGTCTAAACATAGTCTCAAAGCCATCTAATACATCATTGAAATGAAAGTGGGATGTAACCCATACAAGTCTTAAAAAAAATGACATAAAAAGAAAATGTGGCTATGTCCTCGAACATATGAGGACTCACCAAATCTTCAAAGTCTCTATCACAACGAACTAGCCACGGGAGGATGGAGATAAGCTAGATCCTACACTTATAAGAAAATGTAGGCAAGAGTATGCGTTAGTACAAGAATGTACCAAGTATGATAACTATGCATAAAGGTTACAAAATCAAGCTAAAAAGGGGTATGCATGTGATACAATGACCAAGTTAATTATACAATGACATGATAGAAAACATGAAGTAAAGAGCCATAGTCAATGCAATGAAATCATTTTAAAACATCATATGTTTAATAAGTCTTTAGAAATTAACATTAGTTCATTATGTGGGAAATTAGCCTTAACCAACATAGACCATGTGAACAATAACATGGAATCCGGTGCCTACCCCATACCAAAAAGAGGTGCCCTTACATGCCAAGGTAAGGACCATAACTTCTAGCTTTAGTGGATCCACTAAATAATGTCTATCAAGACAACCTATGGTGACACATAGTTTATGAGACATGGGTAATCACAACTTGTCCACTCGGTGCTAAGCATAAATCACAAAGAATAGTCATAAATCATAACTTATCTTATTATTAATAGACATGGATAATTGCCTCTTGTCTCATCATTAGGGAACATGGGTAATCGCCTCTTGTCCCTTATTATGGAAGGTACATCAAATAGTCAATCCAAATTAGATTTCATTAGAATAGCTCTTAATCTTTGATTCAAGTTTAGTTGAGAAAACCTTTCAACCCTTATGAATCCTTTATTTGAGAAAATCCTTTCATAAATAAGCATCATCAACATTTATGCTTCATTCTCGAAGCAAATCTTAAATCATCATAATTTCATAGTTTGAACATGCGTAACTTCATAAAATTCATCTTTTGATCATTCATAAACTTCATCGTGGACTCACAGCTTAAAAATCCTAGATCATGCATGGGCTCATATAATTTCATCTTAAAATCATTCAATTAACTAAATTCATGCATAAAAATACTCAATTCAATCCTTTAGATTAAAATTTGAAAGAACCCATAAGATAGGAGAAAAACCTTAATTTTAATTGAAGAATCTAACTTTAAAAAATTGGAGAATTTAGAAACCCTAAGGAGGAAAAACTCCATAGGTGAAAGCTATCATACCTTGATGCCAAAAACTTGAAATCAATTGTGAACTTAGGAGACTTGAATGGAAACCTAGAACCTTCTTCTTCTTCTTCAATCTTCTAGAGAGGAATATTTGGGGTAAGATTTTTTGATGGAGTTTAGAATTGATTAGAATGGGTATAATTAGGCTTAGAAGTCCTATATAGGGTCTAGAATTAGGGCTTAACCGACTTAGATTAGGAATAGGTTAATTAGTGAAAAGACAAAAAAGCCCTTAAAAATAACTGTCGGATCCCGACCTATGGTTCGTAAGAGCATCTACGGACCGTCCTATCCAACCGTAGAAAGATTTAGAAACTATTATTTTGGACCTTCATATGACGGGACCCCACGTACGGTTCATAATTCCATTGGCAAACCGTACATGGCAACCGTTAGTCCACCCCTTAAACCTTAAAAATTTAACTAAGTTCGGAGAGACCTACGAGACCTACCTACGGTCTGTAGAAGCAATAACGAACCGTCCTGCTGAGTCGTTGAAAGGATTATGAAACTTGACATTTTCAGAAAGTTTACCTTGCCACCTACGATTTCCATCTATGGCCCATAAGTCGACCTATGGTCCGTAAATGGCTTCCGTTGGCACTGGCACCAGACATGAAAACTAGAAATTTCCTTCCTTTTGAATCTAAGTATTCCTCTAAATGATCATATGAGCCAGAAATAAAGCAAGTTCAATGGAGGTGCCACAAATAATCAATGAACAAATCATTCAATATATGATTACTGCACATAACTATCTATTTGATTTTGTACAAGCAAAAAGTAGGAAGACTGAAACATACCTGGTCTTCTTATTCAGGTTCAGTTATTCTTCATCATTTTGCAATGAAACTTCTCGTTTGTTTTCTCAAATATATAGTGGTTATTCTGAAATTCCTTTGGAGCCAAAAACCTAAAAAAATTCAGCACCAAAAGACGGTTTCTTTCTCCATTTTTTGGCTTTATGAACTTTCTTTGGTGGGCAAATTTGAAGAAGTGAAGGAAGTTGTGCCTCCAGTTAACCCATTAACCCAGAAACTTAGGAAGTGGAGAAGTGCTCGACCAACCTAGGTTTTGTATAATATTAACATTAATAATTATTTTAATATATTTCAAAAGCATTTAAATGTCCATAACTAAGCAGCCAGGTAGATCAATTCCAAAAAGAGCTTAACTCGTACGTAGTGTCGAAAATGAACTTTTGAAATAAATTAAAGAATTATAAACCTTTTTTAGGAAAAAAAGTTCGCCAAAGAATTACTATACTCTTGCTGGTATGTTTGAGTGCACACCAATTGTTGTGTTTTTTAGCTAAAATTTGCACCAAAAATTAGCACAACACTAATTTAAAGTATGAAAATAGATCTAGTCAAATTTACAATATCGAACACAAGCTGTGAATGAAACAACAAAAAAGTATATATAGATCATAATAGATGAAAGAAGTGGATATCATACCTGTAACATTGAGCACATCAGGAAAGCAAGAAGCTTAGCTGCATCTAGAAATCGGAAGCTCATCGGAGGAAGTAGAGACATTGGCTCATCGGAGAGAGCTCAGGGAGAATTATTAGAAGAGTATGTGAGAGCTTCAAGGAGGAGAAGATGAGAGACTCAAACAAGCTTCCAGACATCTATCATATTTTTGGTGTTTCTTTTCAGCAAAAAACAATTACTTTCCTAAGTAGATAGCATAACATTTGTTTGGGCCTGGTACGGGTTTGGGCCAGACCATTTGCATCTCAACTAAGCCATTTGCTTCTCAACTAAATAAGGTTTCAAGGCATTTTTGATTTAAAATGTAGGAGAAGTTCACTAATTATCAATGTTTGGTGCACGCATTTCCTTTTATGAGTCTTCCATAGTAATAATAATTTATTTTGATTTTTGTAATTAGTGTTCTGACTTCTGATTTTGGAATTTGTTTTTTAATAATTTTTTTGGTTTTTTTTGTTGTTGCGATTTTTTATATTATTTAATTTACGTTTGTTACGTATTGTTTCATTATGTATGATATTGTATTGTAATGTACTATTTTAATGAATACAACATTTGGATTGTATTATTTTCCGTCATTATATAATGTCACGTATCAACAATTTGAATGATAACCCTACAAGAAAAATAGGGTACAGGGTAGAGCTTCTATAAAAAGTTAGGGTGAAGAATAAAATAGGATATATAAGTAAAGGCAAAATGAAAATAAAATATTAAGGTAACGATGTGATCACGACAAATTAGGCGTTACACAAAATGGGAGTACTTTTTGTCATGAGACTATTATTCAAAATGCCTTAAAAGGGTGGTATTTTGATGAGTTAAGGTCAACCAATTGTGATCAATGGTTATAAATAAATGTTTCCATTTGAAAAAAACGTAGAATAAGTGAAGTATAGTTTAATCACTAATATGGTATGTAATTCAAGTAAAACTATATATTATATTAGTTGTGATGACAACTTTGTTGGTAGCTAATGCATAGCAATTTAACCAAACAAATAGGTCAAATTGTATAACTACATACAAATTCAATTGTAAGAGGATTAAGTTTGTTGGAATTGGTTAATTCAGTCAACTGGTATCTTCCTTCTGAAGTACTTTTCATGACTCTTTAGTTTAGTTGCAAGGATTCTAATATGTTACCATCCATCTATATTCAAAATCGAATTTAGAATTTTGGATTAAACATGTTTGATGTTTTAAGGGACGTCATCTACCATCAACATGTTTTGATGTTTTCTTCAGCAAGGTGAGAATTTCAAATTGTTCAAAACTTTCAAATTGTAGTATGATGGTACTTTCTTCAATCTTTGGTGATGCAACAGAGCGCCTATATCGTAGAGCTTCTGATGTTGTACATTTCTTGTTGTGCACTAGCATGAGTTACACCAATCATCTCTCGAACATCAATTATATATAATATTTTCATCCATCACTAATGTCATGATTTTTTTGAATGAATTTTTTTATGTGGACCGAGTTAACGGAAGATGTGGTGAAAGTTGCAATAGTTGGGATCAATGATCTTTTTGGCTTCATCTGATCGCTTTGATTTAGGAAGCTCAATGACCTTGGGCTATTGTAAAATTATTATATGCTTTCTCTTTTAAAATACTCAATATTTGGTCTATTCTTAGCACTTTCTCAATGAAGGTATATTATTTTTATATTTATTTCTTTGACCTTTGGTTTGCCCTAAGTCACAAGGGGCTAAACATAAGATGATTATACTTATCTAAACCACAAGATTCAGGTTCTATAATTCTATAGGGAATCTCATCCCAAGAGTACTTCTTCTTATAACCGCATTTAACCAACCTTGAGCCCATATCAAGAAACACATAATGCATCATGCATTTGTCCACATATTAAGAACACCACATTCAAGCCTAGTACCATAAAAACTCCATGAACTCCTACCACCCTACTAAGAATTTCTCATTCTCTCAACATCTCTACCAACTGAAATTTCACGCACTACAACCACGAACCGCTACTTTCTCTCATTTTACTATTACTCATTGTAAAACTCCATCCTATTCCTCCTCCACATTATAACCTTTAGATGGAATAATAACACCACCAATACCATGATAAGAAACATCAATCCTCTCCTTCTATCCTTACTCAACTACTATTGACAACATCGCTGTCAAAACTGAAAAGAATCATTGAAAAAAACTTTAGGGCGGAAGGTCATAAGCACGATTCATTTGAGAAGTTTGATATAAGAATATGCATGGAATAACATTATGTTGCTATCCATTATAGTCAATCATGAATTTTTGAGACTAAGCATATTATGAGACATTAGTGTTTATATGAATAGGTTCATATCATGAGGCAGATATCCATAACTTTATGGTGTAAGATTTAGATCAATGGGCTAATGTCGTTACCCCTGATTCTGAGAACTGAGTATAAATGTGAATCTATATGAAGTGTATGAGCATAAGTCATGGAAACAATTTTGATACAAGAGACATCAACATGATGTTGTAACGACTGAACTTTGAGGAATACGCTAGAGTATGAATGGATCAATATATCACTTTAACTCTTTCTAAACACATTACTATCTAACTCTCAACACTTGACTTGGGTTCTCATATTATCATCTCTCCTTTAAGTATGAAGCTAAAATTTAAAGCTATGGATCTATGCCATCATCTCTAAACTAGTCTACATTAACTTTACTCTAATACTCGGGAAAGGATTATCTCATGGCTTTTGAACCCTCCATGTGCAGGTACTAAGATTCCTTCTAAGACCTCTTTCTGAGATGTTTATCTTAACCTCTTCTCATTAGCTTATAAAGCCGCTTAGTAAAACTCTTAATAGTATAACTTCCCCTTATTACTCTACTAATATCGTCTTTCTAAGTTCATATCTATCTAATGGGAGGAAACTTCAATTATATTTAAGAGTTTCATCATTGACTATATATGATCTCTCCGACCAAACTCTTAAGGATAATATATAATGCGTACATCAGCCTATTCCACATTGACTGTTCAAATATACTATCTAGGCACACATGAAAAATCATTAACTTAATTGGAACCTCGTTTGACTACATACGATCTCGGGTACACCTCTTAATGCTCTAGCTAATCTAATGACTTAGTCACACTTCATTGCTCTCATCTAAGAGTCATAATAGCACACTTGTACCACTCCCATTCATAGAGCAGTAACACCTTAATTCCTCACATAATTTATGTCAAACCTACTAGATCAAATCTCAAAACTAATATCATCAGCCTCTTGTTGCCATCCTTTTGATCACGATACTCATTTCAAATTCAAGCTTAGTGTCTATTAATAAACACATATATCAATATAATTGCTCGCTTACTGTACTAACTTACAACAACTAGATGAACTTAAGAAACACTTACCCACTAAGATCTCACGATAAGTAGTCAATCTTTATCTCTCAGTCTACCTATTTATAAATTTCTACCACACTTCCATTTCAAAACTTAAGTACTACTTACTCATTCACTATATATCATTGTAATGAACCTTCAGGTCATTTGTGTATTTGTGCCTCTTTGCTGTCATTTAGAGTGTTCCTGTAGAGACCCCGAGTCATTTCTGACTTGCTGGAACTTTAGGTTCGGCCGCCTGGTCGTTCGTTTGTTTTTATGCATGTTTTCCTATTTTGGAGCTTTCGAACCTTGAAAAGTTGATTTCGGTCATAACTTTAGGTAAACGACTCAGATGAATATTCTAACATATCCATCAGCTTTGGAGCAGCCAAATAAAGCTAGAAGCACAATTGCCCGAGTCTCGGGGCTTTCGGTATGATTTTAGGGCAAGATAGCTCTTTAGCCTTCGAAATTTGGCTTAAATTTGACTTTTGTAAACATTTTTGGTAAACGCACTCAGATAAGAATTCAGTCAGCGTGGTGAATTTTGGAATGCCCAGTTTGGTCTAGAATGACCCTTCGAGAACTTCTAAGAGCTTTTGATCAAATTTTGAGGCCTCCGATAGAATTTGGCTAAAATGGCCTATTGTGTGTGGGACCCACTTTTCATCAAGGGACCTCGTATGGAAATTTCAACTGCGCCATTAAGTCCAGAACGTCAAATTTTATGGGGTAGCGTATCTTGTTTTCGTGTAGGGGGTTTCAAATGTATTCCGGGCACCCCGTCGGAGTTTTTGGAGTGCCCAAAACTCAGCTGGTGCACAGCTGATGTTGCAGACCCATCCTTTCTCCGCGTTCGCAAAATTTACTATGCGTTCATGGGGATGTGGGCCTGTCTTCTCCGCATTCGTGGGCTAGGTTCCACGTTCGTGGAGGTCTGAGGTATCCTTCTCTGCGTTCGCGGAGGTCTGGGAGGCCTAGGGGTGACTTCTCTTCACATTCGCCGATAGGGTTTCGCATTTGAGGAGGTGTGAATCTCTTCCCTCTATGTTCGTTGGCACTGGCCGCATTTGCGGTGTAACGTTTGTTTTCCCTCCGCGTTCACGGGGCCTTGGCCGTGTTCGCGGTGGTCAGCGCGGGTTGTAGTGGCTTTATAAGTTGAGGTCGAGGCTCATTTGGAAAGAAGTTCCAAAATTCATATCTCCCTCATCTTTTATCAGTTTTTTGTAATTTGAAGTCCTAGCCGTTTAGATTTTCATTGGCTTCGTGGGTTTAGGGTTGGTTTGCATTGGGTATCCCTCGATTTCCATGAATTTTAGGCATAAGTTGCAATCTTAGGGTGATATTTGTAAAGTTTTGCATTTCTTGTTGTTGACTGTTTGTAGCTGATCTGAGCTCTGATGGGTGATCCATTTTTTAAGGCAAGTTCAAGGGAGGATTTGGGACCTCTTCACGGAGTCAATTCAAGAAAATCTAGAGCGGGTTTCACGTTTCCCGATTTTTACTCTAAAATTGGTCTGTCTCCGATTTTGATGATTTTAGTGTCTAAACGACCATATTGACGTTGTGACTCTATTTTTGACAGTGGGGCAGTAGTCTGAGCCTGTTCGGAAGGGAGAAGCTCTGGCAGAGTGACTTGGAGCACGCATGATCGGCCTTCTTGTAGGTTACGACTTCTCTTCTTCCTAGATTGAGCTTGAATGTGTAATTACTTGTCGACTTGTGTGGATCTGGGTTGGGTAGCCTGTATTTCTGTCCTACTTGTCAAATTTTCTTTGGTTAGAGTTGATTTTTGGACGGTTCGGGCTAGTATCATACTTTAGTAAGGGTTGTTGACCTTGAGGTGTTGATGATTTATTCGTGGGTTATCTTTTGGTTGGTTATCTATTGTTGCATGCTTGGGTTCGGATTATTTTCTTTTGTTATGATTGATTTCAGTGATTTTCGACCTAAGAATAGGTTATGATAGTGTTGCCTTAGTCCCATGCACCTGTTGACTTTTGGTATATATCCGACGTCGATTTGGATGGACTAGCTCATTGTAGACTAGCATAGAAGACTTGGGTCTGATAGTTTGGGATGTGTTTTAGTTTCGTTGTTGCGACTTTGTTGTTCTCTCCTCCTATTTTCTGCGATGCCGATATGTTATCAGAGGTGTAGCCTCTTCCTGTCGGGTATGTTCGAGGCTGGGTTTTCATTGAGGTTTACTGGGAGCGGATATCGGCCTGTAGTGGCTTGAGATCGTTTCCCGCGGTGTGTGTTGATTGAGAGTGGACGACAATCCAGATAGCTTAGAGTTGAGATCTTCTACGGAGTTGATTTGACCCACACACTACGACTGGCAGGGACAGGGCCCCTGGGAGTGATAGCTAACTGACTTGGCTGGTACAGACTGGGCCCAGGGCATGGCCCCCGAAATGATTAGCAGGAAGGGTGATTGGACATAGGTTACTTGAGGTCCTGTGCAGAGTAGACATATCCTACGCACTCGTCTGGCTTTGCAGGGCCCCCAGAGTGTTAGATGGCTCACTCCTCTTGCATGGGCTGGGCCCCAGAGTGTTAGATGGCTCACTCCTCTTGCATGGGCTGGGCCCCAGAGTGATAGCCTATTCAGCTGTTGGATATCAGGTTATTGGGCCCCGAGGTGGCTAGTGGGCTAGGTGAGACGATTTGAGATTTTGATCTGTTATCTTGTTTGAAGATGGTTTGTTCGTTGGATGGAGTTGACTCAGTGATTCTGCTTCGCAGTTTGTCCTTCCTCAGTTCTCATAAAAGTAGTTTTCAGTGCACCTGTCGGGCTTATGGGGGTCCGTTTGGGTTCTTGTTTGTCCGTGCTTGAATTTACCTAGCGGGTCTTAAGGGGGCTCAGTTGGGTTTAGGTCTTATATTCTTAGATTTACTTCTCGGTTATTCTATTTCATGTTCTGTTGACCTCTGTTTGTTCTTGATTCTCTCTTATCTGCTTGTGTTTACCATTCTTGCTCAATCGGCCTATGATCCCTACTGTGTAGCTGTTGTAGGTACTCATTCTGCACTCTGCATCAATTTTTGTGATGCAAGTTCGAGCACCAGTCATCAACGTTGAGTTTGAGCATGCCGCTATCTGTTCAGGAGACGAGGGTAAGCACATGGCGTTCTGGAAATACCTGTCTCCTTCTGTATTTACATTTTTACTTGTCTTTTGCTTTCGAGACAGTTTGTTTCTATGGTCCACTTTTGGGACTTGTACTCTTGTTAGTAGTTCTTTACTTGTGAGTTCCAGGTTCTGAGTGGTGTCTTGTATATATATAGGTTGTGTTTCATTTCCACCTTCTCTTGTATGTTCTAATTTTATATTTCCGCTTAGTTGAGGTTAGTTTCCACCCTCAGTCCCATTACTGTTAAGTTCTGAGATAGGGTTTTGGCTGGCCTACGAGTGGGTTGGTAGGCGCCATCATGGCTCGAGAGATTGGGTCCTGAAAAGTGGGTATCAGAACCACAGGTTCGTTGGTCTCACCTTTATAGAGCTAACATCTAGTAGAGTCCTGCGGATAGATGCAGAGATGTCCGTGACTTATCTTCGGGAGGCTACAAGATGTTCTTAGGATGTTTTATTGTCTTGGTTCCTGTTCGTGAATCGTTGACCTATTGGTTTCATGAAATGTCACTTGTTTGACTCGGCTGCAAAATGGCTCGCACGCGCAGTATAGGACAACCCCGAGATCGAGGTGGTGCTGTGGCACTAGGCCGAGATAGAGCGAGGGCTGCAAAGCCGGAGGTGGAGCCTCGTAGAGAGCAGCTTCCTCCTCGGCCGGTGCCGCCGGGACTAGCCCAGCCACCACCCGCACCAGCTGCCACCCCTGATCTTCAGGGCATGCTTGCCCATATCCTAGATGCTATCGGGGGTATGAAGCAGCAGTAGCCAACCCTAGAACCAGTTCCAGAGCCGATTCAAGCATCGCACGGCCAGCCTACCCCTGTGGTTCCAGAGATACATCAGCAGGACCAGCCTGCGGTAGCGGCTCCAGAGGTTCATCATCAGCCAGCACCGGCCACGGCTTAGTCAGATCCTTTGGATGGGGTTATGCCACTGTGAGAGCAGAAGATGCTCGGGGTGTTTCTTAGGCTATCACCGCCGAGGTTCTCTGAGGCTATAGGGGAGGATGCCCATGAGTTTATTACTACCTACCGGGAGCGACTGCAGACTTTGGTCGTAGTGGGGTCGAGCGGAGCCAACTTAACGGCATATTAGCTAGACGAACCAACAAGATAGTGGTGGCATTCTTTCATCGAGACCAGTCCAGTTAGATCACCACTGGTATCGCGGACGGAGTTTTCAGAGGCATTTCTTGCAAAATTTATTCCACGGAGAGTCAGGGATCGGCTTCATGATGAGTTCTCAAAGTTGGAGCAGGGCTCCATGACAGTATCCGAGTATGTGGCCAGATTACTTGAGTTGTCCCGTCATGCCACCATGATTCTGCCTACAGAGGTGGAGCGGGTTCGATGTTTTGTTAGAGGATTGAGGCTGCAGTTGAGGATTGAGTCGTAGTCTATCTTATCAGTGGGCCGTTCTTTTCTTGATGTGTGGACCATGCCAACACTATTGAGCAGCTATGTCGCGGGCCTACGAGCGTAGCTGCAGGAGGGACAATCAGGATGGTAGAGCTAGTTGGCCCTGATCCAGGCCTAAAGTTACTCTGGACAAGGTTTATCAACGATTCCAGATAGGTCAGCCCAGTCTCCAATTCTAGGCTTCATTACAGATATCAGAGGGTGACCAGCACCGCCAAGTAGCATATATTACCAAGCCGAGTAAGGGTCGGGGTAGCTTGCACCCGAAATCTTCAGGTCGGGGCGGCCGACCTCTAGTAGGGAGCAGATATTTGAAGGTTTGCTACACCTGCGGGGCACCTGACCATTGGGCCAGGGACTGCCCTTCTTCCAGGCCAGCATTACCACCTCCCCAGGCGGTGAGACCGGTTTCCGCAGTAGCATCTCCAGCTAGAGTAGGATGGTAGCAATAGGGTGCTCGAGGATGTTCTCGGGGAGGCAGGACAGGCGGTAGAGCGGTTGCATAGGGTAGGGGCACCTAGGGCCATTTCTATGCAGCTCCAGCTAGGGCTGAGGCCGAGGCGTCTGATGATGTGATCACAGGTACAGTCCTTTTATGCCATTAGTCTACTTCAGCCTTATTTGATCCTACTTTAAATTATTCTTATGTGTCTACGTATTGTGTCCCTCATTTGGGAGTGAGTCTTGAGCCCATATCTGTACCATTGTGTGTTTCGACCCATTAGGGGATTCTTTAGTAGTAGATCAGGTTTATAGATCATGTGCGATAACTATTCGGGGGTAAGACACTCTAGTTGATCTTGTTGTGCTCTGTAGGTGAATTTTGATGTGATTCTGGGCATGGATTAGCTATCCCCTCATCGGGCTTTCTTGGATTGTTATGCCAAGACTGTTACTTTAGCCATGCCTGGTATTACGCCAGTAGTGTGGTAGGGTTCTTATAGTCGCACGCCGGTTGTGGTCATTTCTTAATTTCAGACTTGGAGGCTAGTGGCTGGCGGATGTTTGACATATTTGGCATATGTTAGAGATGTTAGTAGGAAGGGCCCTACAGTTGATTCAGCGCCTATAGTCCGAGAGTTCACAGATGTGTTTCCTACCGACCTTCATGGCCTACCCGCAAAGCGAGATATTTATTTTTCCATTGATTTGGAGCCGGGCACCCGTCCTATTTCAATCCCACCATACCGTATGGCCCCTACAGAGCTCAAGGAGCTCAGTGTTCAGTTTCAGGACCTCTTGGGTAAGGGGTTCATTCGGCTTGGTGTATCGCCTTGGGGTGCCCCATTTCTGTTTGTGAAGAAGAAGGATGGTACTATGCGGATGTGTATTGACTATAGGTAGCTGAATAAGGTGACGGTGAGGAAATGTTACCCCATGCCTCGTATTGATGATCTCTTCGACTAGCTTCAGTGTGCCACAGTGTTTTCTAAGATCGACTTGAGATGGCTACCATCAGCTGAGGGTTAGAGCAGCTGACATCCCTAAGAATGCATTTAGGACTCGTTACGGCCTTTATGAGTTCCTGGTGATTTCTTTTGGGTTGTCTAATGCCCCTGCCACTTTCATGGACTTGATGACTCGTGTATTCAGGCCGTATATGGACTCCCTCATCGTAGTGTTTATTGATGATATCTTGGTGTACTCGCGAAGTCATGGTGAGCATGAGCAGCATTTGAGGATAGTGATCCAGACTTTGAGAGACCATCGGCTTTATGCCAAGTTCTCAAAGTGAGAGTTCTTGCTTGAGTCTGTAGCATTCTTGGGGCACGTGGTGTCCAAGGATGGCATTATGGTGGATCCGGCGAAGATTGAGGTTATCCGTGATTGGGAGGGTACTACCGATGCTTTTTCGAGGGTTTCTCCACTATAACAACACCTCTAACTAAGTTGACTCGCCAGGATGTTCCCTTTTTGTGGTTGGAGGAGTGTGAGAGGAGCCTTTTGAGACTCAAGGACTTGCTTACCACTGCTTCTATATTGACTCTTCCAGTTGAGGGTGAGATTTTTACGGTTTATTGTTACGCATTTAGCATTGGTTTGGGATGTGTTCTGATGCAGCAGAGCCTGGTTATTGATTATGCGTTGAAGAAGCTTAGGCTGCATGAGCGAAACTACCCCACTTATGATCTGGAGTTAGCAGCAGTAGTTTTCACGCTTAAGATCTGGAGGCATTACCTTTATGGAGTTCACTTTGAGATCTATACCAATCACTAGAGCCTTCGGTACATTATGAGCAAGAGGGATCTTAATTCGAGGTAGCGCCATTTGATCAAGTTCCTGAAGGACTACAATCTCTCTATTCTCTACCATCCGGGCAAGAAGAATCTAGTAGCGGACGCCTTGAGTGGAAGAGTAGGGAGTATGGGTAGTCTAGCCTTCCTTTTTGTTTCGGAGTGACCCCTGGCTATGGACATTCATTCTTTAGCCAATCAGATGATTAGGCTTGATGTTTCAGATTCCAGCCGGGTGTTAGCTTATGTGGGGGTTCAGTCATCTCTGCTTGATCTGTAGTCGTCAGTTCGAGAATGAGGCGTTGGTGGAACTCAAAGGCAGGGTTTTCGTAGGTGATGTCGAGTAGGTTACCCTAGATTTAGATGGTGTTTTTATGTTTTCTGGCCGTTTGAGTGTTCCGAGGGTTAGTGATTTGATCCAGTTGATCCTTAGCAAGGCCCATGATTCCAGATATTTTATCCATCCAGGCACAGCTAAAATGTATCGTGATTTGAGGCAGCACTACTAGTAGAGTGTTATGAGGAGGGACATCTCAGACTATGTGTCCCATTACTTGTGTTGCCAGCAGGTGAAGGCTGAGCATTTAAGGCTTGGTGGAGATTTGCAGAGGTTACCCATTCCTGAGTGGAAGTGGGAGAGCATCACCATGAATTTCGTTCTGGGGTTGCCATAGACTTCTAGAGGTGTTGACAGCATTCGGGTCATCGTGGATCGATTGACCAAGTCAGCACACAGTTCATTCTTCCATCAGTGTTAAGAGGTTAGCCCATGTCTACATTTGGGAGGTAGTCCGTCTGCATGGTATACTTGTATCTATCATTTTTGACCGGGGTTCACAGTTCACTTCCAGCTTTTGGAGAGTATTTCAGGAGGAGTTGGGCACTCGTGTCGATCTTAGCACAACTTTTCACCTGCAGATCGTTGGCCAGTCGAAGAGTACTATTCAGGTTCTTGAGGATATGCTGCGGGCCTGTGTTATGGATTTTGGAGGCCAGTGGGACAAGTTCTTGCATTTGGCAGAGTTTGCGTACAACAACAGCTACCATTCCAGCATCAAAATGGCCCCGTTTGAGACCTTAAATTGTAGGCGTTGTCGCACTCCAGTTGGTTGGTTCGAGTCCATGGTGCCTAGGCCCCGAGGGACAGATCTGTTTCAGGAGACCTTGGAGCATGTGAGGTTGATTCAGGATAGGCTCAGGATGACTCAGAGTAGACAACAGAGCAATGCAAATCGCAGGCATCACCATATGAGATTTTCCATGGGAGATAGAGTATTCCTCCGAGTATCGCCCATGAAGGGCATGATGAGATTCAGGAGGCGGGGCAAGCTTAGCCCCAGGTATATTGTGCCTTTTCTTAGTTTGAGGACAGTTGGTATTGTGGCCTATGAGTTAGCTTTACCTCAAGCATTCTGAACAATTCAACCAGTCTTCCATATTTTGATGTTGCGTCGATATGTTCCAAATGAGTCTCATATGCTCCTGTATGATGCCGTTGAGATGGTAATCGCCTGACCTATATTGAGGAGCAAGTTGCTATTTTTGACAGAGATGTGAGGCAACTGAGGTCGAGAGCCATTCCTATAGTTAAGGTCTGTTTGAGGCACTGTCCAATTGAGGAAGATACCTGGGAGACTGAGCGGGAGATGCGGGAGCAGTTCCCCAGCTTATTTGAGCCCTTATGTACTTCTTGACCATTACTTTTGCGAACGAAAGTCCTTTAAGTAGTTGATGTTATAATGACCCTTCATGTCATTTGTGTGTATGTGCCTCTTTTCTATCATTTAGAGCATTCCTGTAGAGACCCCAAGTCATTTCTGACTTGCTGGGACTGTAGGTTCGGTCGCCTGGTCGTTGTATGGTTTTTATGCCTGTTTTCCTATTTTTGAGCTTCTGAACCTTGAAAAGTTGATTTCTATCATAACTTCAGGTAAACGATCTCAGATGGGAATTCTGACGGTTCCATCAGCTCTGAGGCAACAAATTAGGCTAGAAGCATAGTTGGCCTGAGTCCCGAGGCTTCCGGTGTGATTTTAGGGCTAGTTAGCTCTTTAGCCTTCAAAATTTTGCTTAAAGTAGACTTTGGTCAACATTTTTGGTAAACGTGCTCGGATGAGAATTATGTCAGCACGATTAGTTCTGGAATGCCGATTTTTAGTCTAGAATGACCCTTCGAGAACTATCGGGAGCTTCCAATCGACTTCTGAGGCCTCCGGTAGAATTTGGCTAAAATGGCCTAATGGGTGTGAGACCAACTTTTTATCGAAAGGACCTTGTATGGAAATTTTGACTACACCATTGAGTCTAAAACGTCAAATTTGATGGGGGTAGCATGTCTCGATTGCATGCACGGGGTTCCAAACGAATTCTGGGCACCGTGTCAGAGTTTTGGGCAAAACTCAGCTTGTGCACAGTTGATGTTGCAAACCCATTCATTCTTTACGTTTGCAGAATTAGATCCGCGTTTGTGGAGGTGTGGGCCGGTCTTCTCCGCATTTGTGGGCTAGGATCCGCGTTCGCGTAGGTCTGAGGTATCTTTCTTCGCTCTCGTGGATAGGGCTCCACGTTCGCGGAAGCCTGGGTGGCCTGGGGTAGTCTTTTCTCCGCGTTCCCGGATAAGGTTCTGCCTTTGCGGAGGTGTGAATCCCTTCTACCCACGCTCGTAGGCCCCTAGCCACATTCGTGGAGTAATGTTTGTTTTCCTTGGCTGCGTTCGCGGAGGTCAGCAGGTTGTAGTGGCTTTATAAGTTGAGGTCGAGGCTCATTTGGGAAGAAGTTCCAAAATTCATATCTCCCTCATCTTTTATCGATCTTTTGTGATTCAAAATCCTAGGCGTTCAGATTCTCGTTTGCTTCGTGGGTTTGTGGTTAGTTTGCATTGTGTGTCCCTCGATTTCCATGAATTCAAGGTGTAAGTATCTATCCTAGGCTTATTTTGGTAAAGTTTTGCATTTCTTGTTGTTGGCTGTTTAGAGCTGATCCGAGCCCCGATGGGTGTTTCATTTTGGAATGCAAATTTGGGGAGGATTTAGGACCTCATCACAGAGTCAATTTTGAAAAATCCGGAGTGGGTCCCATGTTTCTTGATTTTGACTCAAAAATTTGTTTGTTTTCTATTTTGATGATTTTAGTGTCTAAATGACCGTATTGACACTGTGATTATATTTTTGACAGCGGAGCAGCAGCCTGAGGCCATTCGAAAGGGAAAATCTCCAGTAGAGTGACTTGGAGTGCGCGTGATTATCCTTCTGGTAGGTTTCGGCTTCCATTTTTCCTAGATTGAGCTTGAATGGGTAATTACTTGTCGACTTGTGTGGATCTGGGTTGGGTAGCTAGTATTTCTGTCCTTTTTCTCCGATTTTCTTCATTTATAGTTGATTTTTTGATGGTCCGAACTAGTATCATGCTTTACTATGGGTTGCTGACCTTGGGGGGTTGACGATTTTTTCGTGGGTTACCTGTTGGGTGGTTATTTGTTGTTACATGTGTGGGTTCAGGTTATTTCTTTCATTATGATTGATTGATGTGATTTTTGACCTTAGTGTAGGTTAGGATAGTGTTGCCTTAGTCCTATCTACCCATTGACATTGGGTATGTATCTGACGCCGATTCAGATGGACTAGGTCCTTGTAGACTGGCATAGCAGACTTGGGTCTAATAGTTTTTGTTGCATTTTAGATTCATTGTTGCGATCTTGTTATTCTCTCCTCCCTTTTTCTGTGATGCCGATGCGTTATCAGAGGCGTAGCCTCTCCCTGTCGGGGATGTTCTTGGTTGGGTTTTCGTTGAGGTTTACCTGGAGTGGTTATCGGCCTGCAGTGGACTGAGACGTTTCGTGCAGTGCGTGTTTATTGAGAGTGGACGGTGATCCACGATAACTTAGAATTGAGATCCTCTACAGAGCTTATTTTACCCGCACACTCTGACTGGCAGGGACAGGGCCCCTGGGAGTGATAGCTAACTCACATGGCTGGAACGGGCTGGGCCCAAGGCAGGGCCCCTGGAGTGACAACCTATTGGGAAGTTTGATATAAGGTTATTGGGCCCCGAGGTGGCTAGCAGGCTAGGGGAGACAATTTGAGATTTGGATTTGTTATCTGGTTTGAAGATGGTTTGTTCGTTTGGTGGAGTTGACTCAGTGATTCTTGTTCGCAGTTGGTCCTTCCTAAGTTCTCATAGAAGTAGTTTTCAGTGCACTTGTCGGGCTTATGGGGGTCCGTTTAGGTTCTTGTTTGTCTGTGCTTGAGTGTACCTAGCGGGTCTTATGGGGGGCCCAGGTGGGTTTTGTTCTGATATTCTTAGATTTACTTTCTGGTTATTCTTTTTCCTGTTCTGTTAACCTCTACTTGTGCTTGATTCTCTCTTGTGTGCTTATTTTTATCTTTGTTGCTCAGTCGGCCTATGATGCCTATTGGGTACCTGTTGTTGGTAATCATGCTACACTCTGCATCTGTTTTCATGATGCAGGTCCGAGCACCAGTAATCATCGTTGAGTTCGAGCATGCAGCTATCTGTTCAGGAGATGAGGGTGAGCACAGGGCGTTCTATGATTAGCTGTCTCCTTCTTTATTTATATTTTGACTTGTCTTTTGATTTCGAGACAGTTTGTTTCTGTGGTCCACTTTTGGGACTTGTACTCTTGTTAGTAGTTCTATACTTGTGACTTCTAGGTTCTGGGAGGTGTCTTGTATATATATAGGTTTGGTTTCGTTTCCTCCTTCTTTTGTATGTTCTCATTTTATGTTTCCGCTTAGTTAAAGTTAGTTTCCCCCCTCAGTCCCATTACTGTTAAGTTCCAGGATAGGGTTTTGGCTGGCCTACAAGTTGGTTGGTAGGCACCATCATGGCTGGAGAGATCGAGTCGTGACAATCATTGCCTAATTAGTTCTATATACCTCTCAATACCATGTAGCTTTCCTTTTAAAAATCATAGGCCTAGCTTAAATCTATCGCATCATGAATACTAGGCTCGTCTATTCAACACTTATACTTGGTCGATGCTAATAGAGTTACACCTCAGCATAAACTTCTCTCTGGTCAAAGTATACTCTAACTCATCCGTACTAGTAACTCTTACTCTACCTTCTATCATAAAATACACAGCAACTCATCACTTCTTAGTCTACCCATAGGGAAAAACTCCTCCTTAATAACTTACTGGGTGCATGACTACAACCACAAGATTTGCTTTTTCACTATCTCCCTTTCTTAGATTACTATACCTCTGTATGCATTCTTCGAACTCTGGGCTCTTCCACTACTACTAGCTCATAACATCTCGAATCACACTAGCTTCTGGGTGAAAATACTACCCAAGCATTCTGAAACACACTCTCCTATTAAAGGTCTCACCTGAAACAAGGCTTTAGAGAAGAGAGTTTTGGAGTACATCTCGCTTTTAGATCGAATGCACAATTCATAGAATGAGAGTGAATTCTTTCAAATCTAAACACTTAAGCTCACTCAAGGGCTTCTGTCCAGCCCATCTACAATATCATGACTTTCGAAAGACTTTTGCTTAGAGTAGCTCATCGATAAGGATCTGGGGTTTCCTTTTTAACCACCTTGAGTATAAGGGGTAGTCAAATAGATTTGAGCAATGCGCGAGTTTTCATAAGTTCCTTATGACACAGTGCTAGTGAAGGATTTAGAGTATGAAAGAAGGAAAACTTTTCTTAAATGTCTATAGTCTCTCATTTATAGAAGTGGGGCCCTCACAACCATAAATAAGATTCTACTGACACGGCTTCATACAAAAGTTAGTACACTTGAACTATGTGCTCTAATACCTAGTTTGTCATGCCCCGAACCTACACCCTGGATGGGGCCGACAATCGAGAACCATCGCTGGTCCCTAGCAAACCCTTGGCCTAGCTGACTACTAAGTAGAAGACTTACTCAAGAAAAATGGGAACTCCAAATGCATAATTAAACTCATAATGTCTCAACAATAATTTAACTCAATGAATATCTGGAAATACTTAAATAATAGAAGTAATCGACTCAAGATCTTAAAACATCAACTAGGAAAATAGTGAGAGACTCCTCAATTTCTAACTATCTATAAAGGCTCTAAATACTGAGATAGATGTCGGGATAGGACCCTCGACAACTTAACAAAATAGGAAATATAAGTGTGAAGTCCTCCGAAAATCAAGGAGGTTCATCAAAGCTAGCTGAAATGCAAATGGTATCAACGAAGCACCTGCTGATGACCCTAAACACCTGTATCTGCATCATAAAAAGATATAGGTAGAATGACGTCAATTCATTGAATGTACGAGCATGCAAGTGGAAAAGTGACAACATAGACCACTGAAATGATAAGGGTTGAAGACAAACTTACCTCAACTCAACTCAAACACAAAAGCAACAATAATAGATGCAATGCTTAAACCATTATGAAACATGAGATATAAACTCAATGATTTATAAAATTACAATAAGATCCCTTTTACTCTTATTTTGAAGATTCTCCAACCGAAAACCATCACTATGAGCTAGGTGATGATATAGCATCTCGCCCACGCTGCCAGAACTATCCTATACCTTGCCGGTGCATAGAAAAACCTCAACTAAGTGGATCCACTAAGCTCTACACGAAGGTATAAGGAAATCACCTAAAAAGTATGAATCCTTTACCCATGTTGGCATACATGGTTTATGAGGAATTTGAGTTGTCGAAACTCATCCCCTTATCAATGCTCAATACTAATCCCAATAATATATACTCATGCTCAAATGTATAAAAGATAACTCTTTCTCAATTTGAGGTAATTACTCAAATGATCCTCTTAAAAGAGGTAATACTCTGAAACCTTTCTGAACTCATAAACTCATTTGAAATCAACAGTTCTCTCTTTTAAGTGAAAATGTGTTACATTTGGGAATATTAGTTCCCTTATACTCTTTTTCAATCACGAATACAAGTCTTCTCATAATCATATTTACTTTCTCAAGACTTAGTTCAAAACCATTGTTAATTACAAAAGAATTCTTAAAATGACTCAAAAAGACCTCTTGAACTTTCCTCTTAAACATATTTTAGTTTGGAATGTAAATTAAGACATGTGAGTGGGGCATGTAGACTCTATCAAGGATTAATGAAGACTTTAAGAGTTCATATTAAGAAGAGAGAGAATACACGATTTGAAAGAACGCATACGAGATGAAGAATGGAGAAGAAAAGGGTCTGGTAACCTTGACGTAGCAGTGGCGCGTTGCGCCAGCCCCAAAAGTACTGGGGCTACTTTGGGGAGTAGGGCAGCAGCCCTTCTGGCGCATTGCCCCAACCTCGAACCCAGAAATCTGACGAATTTTCTTGCTCAATTTCGGGTCCTAACTCATCTAGAATCAATTAGTTTCTTCCAAGCTCTCTTTGATTCACAAACCCAACACGAAGTTATCGAAATTCCAACTCAAATTCTATCAAGAAAAACCACCCATTCGCAAGACCCTCACCTCAAGAACTCAAGACCTCCATTGTTAAGGAATGAATCTTAAAACTCAAGAACTCCTCAAGAATATTTACATAAACGATTATATGGGTGAATTAACAAAAGAATTACATGTTTGGCGTGAGGATGAACAAATCCATCACTATGGGAAACCTCACATACCTGGATAGAACGATTGTTCTTGGCGAAATTCCTCAACCCTTGAATGAACGCTTCAAACCCCTGTTTTCCTCTTCTTGAAACTTTGACCTAAAAGTCTAAGTATTTATGAATATGAAAATAGGTTAGCGCCTGATTAGACCCCTAAATTGGGTGAGTAAAATGTGGGTAGGCTTATTGGTGTAAGGAAAAGACAAAAATACCCTTTCCTTAAATGGATGAAAAACCTTAACTAGAGAGGCTTTACTCAAATGGCCATAACTTTTCACTCCGAGCTCGAAATCTAGCAAACTTTGTGGCGTTGGAAAGAGAACTCAAAGGCCTTTGATTTGATACCGCATGGGTGTTGTGAGACTGAAAATATACATATTCAATCATTATTTATCTCATATTTAATTATATCATTATCCTTTTTGAGTATAAATATTATGGATTATGCTAAATAGTGTATTTCATTTGTAGGAGTAATTGGTGTAAAGATGAAGAAATTTAGAGCGAAAACATTTAATGATGGAAGATTATAGAAGGAAATGAAGCACACAGCTTAATGGATTAAATTCAATAGAATAATATATAATATATACGAAGTGTAGATTGCATATTGCATATGGTGAATTGCAAAGAGAACTACTGCCACGTGGCAAGTAATGAAGTCCTCTCAAATTTTGAGGCGATTTCATGGAAAAGGAACCTAATTCCTTTGGATTTTGGGTTTCCTAATTTTTTTTGGATTCAATTATTTCATTTTGGGTTTCTATATCTATAAATAGGGCAAAAAAAAATTATTCTTTAGCAAGCCAAGAACCCAAGAAACAATACACAACATACAATTTAGAACTTTATAGCTTAGGAACTTTGGAAGAGCCACCGTGGAGGCCGGAATTTTTTTTTATTCTTTCTTCTCCTTTGTTATTTATTTGTATCCATGATTATCGAAAGATATTTTAGCTATTGTTCTTAAATTTTTATGATTAACACAAGCATATTTAGTTTACTAAATTTTCATTGTGTTTTTGATATAATGAGTAGCTAAACTTCATAACTAGGGTTGTGGGTACCATGATGAATTATTAAAGTAAGTTAATGGAAAAAAAAAGTGATTCTTGATTGATTTTTATGCATGTATTGTTAATCTATTTGTTTTAATTACTTTTTAACGGTGGCCAACGTTAGAACTCGCCTTATCCCTACTTGCCGGACCAAGGAAGTAACGAATGGGAAAAGAGATTAAACAGCGGAGATTTAATGTGACATTTCGCTATCTTATAGTCTGAACCAAATACATAGAGGGCTAATCTAGGTCAAACTTAAGGGTTAGTAAAGCATACACCAATAGACGGACCAAGTTACGTGGTGAAACTCCCTATTTGGAGGACCAATCACTTAGGAGATACATAGCTTACCTACTTTGCATGCTAAAAATTGAAATAGATCACTAGTACAATATTCTTGCTATGTTATGAAATCATGGGGAACACATTCTTAGTTATATTTAATAATCTAAATACAAATACTACTTAGTTCCATGCTACTGTTATTTTTTTTTCAATTTAAATCCCCCCTTTTAAATAACGACTACCTAGTTAAATATTTGCAATTGACAATATTCTGTCATATTCTCTATGGGATCGACCCCGACTCATAGTTGGGTAAATATATTGCATACGACTGTTTATATTTCTTTTCAAGAAGTATATTTGGACGTTGTAAAAAATGGCACTGTTGCCGAGGAATGTAGCTTAGAAATTGTCTTTAGTATTTATATTGACTTGTAGTCGTTTTTTTGTTTTTTCTAGGATTAGTTTTAATTTACTTTTCTTTACTATTATTATTATTATTATTATCATATATTTTACTCTTCTAAAGATGTCATCTGAAAAAGTATGCAGTGATAAGTGTTCTTGCAATTTTTTTACTTTTGATATCATGGATTCTTATGGGTTATTTTTTACTCAATAAGATAATTTGTATGGGGACATGGAAGATTTCACTACAGCATTTTAGGCCTACATCCACCCCATAAAGTGTAGCCTAAACTACCAAAAAGCGTGGCCTTTGATAAAAGGCCACACTTTTTTACTTTAAGCAACACTTTATAGGGAGTGGCCTAAAGAAGCGTAAACTTAGACATTAGGCCACACTTTTTAAATGTCGCCATAGTAGCTACACTTAAAAGCGTCGCCAAAGGGGTATAAAGGGCAAGCTTTATAGTATTTCATTAGCAACACTTTTATTTGATTATACTACACTTAAAAGCGTGACCTTTTTTTTTTATTGATCACACTTTAAAAGTGTCGCCTTTCATATCATATCTACAACAACACTTATAAAGTGTGATGACCCTTCAGGTCATGTGCTTGCTTGTGCCTCATTTCTGTCATTTAGAGCATTCCTGTAGCAACCCCAAGTCAATTCTGACTTGCTGGCATAGTAGGTTCGGTCGCCTGGTCGTTCATTTGGGTTTTATGCCTTTTTCCCTGTTTTGGAGCTTTTAAACCTTGAACAGTTGATTTCAGTCATTACTTCAGATACACGACTTCAGATGGGAATTTTAACGGTTCAATCAGCTCCGGAGCGGCCAAATTATGCTAGAAGAATGGTTGGCCTGAGTCCCAGGGCTTCCGGTGTGATTTTGGAGCCAGATAGCTCTTTAGCCTTTAAAATTTGGCTTAAAGTTGACTTTGGTCAATATTCTTGGTAAACGCACTCGAATAAGAATTCCATCAGTGCGGTTTGTTCAAACATGTCGAGTTTTGTCTAGAATGACCCTTCAAGAACTTTCCGGAGCTTCTGATCAAATTTTGAGGCCTCTGGTAGAAGTTGGCTAAACTGGCCCATTGGGTGTGCGACCCACTTCCCATCGAAACGACCGCATATGAAAATTGTGACTATGCCATTGAGTCCAGAATGTCAAATTTGAAGGGGTAGCATATCTCGCTTGCGTGCACGTGGTTCAGAACAAATTCTAAGCACCCTGTCGGAGTTTTGGAAAGGTCCAAAACACCGCTGGTGCAGATGGTGTCTGTAGACACCCCATCTCTCCGCGTTCGCGGGATAG
Organism: Solanum appendiculatum; assembly: GCA_018342035.1. NCBI lineage: Eukaryota > Viridiplantae > Streptophyta > Magnoliopsida > Solanales > Solanaceae > Solanum > Solanum appendiculatum. Next base: position 264,828 of record JAGDQO010001101.1, read on the forward strand.
ACAGAGTGTCTACTCTGCTTTCGTGGGCCAGAGGCCGCGTTCACGGAGGTGTGAGGTCTCCTTTTCCATGTTTGCGGAGGTCTGGAGAGCCTGGGGGTGTTTCCTCTCTGCGTTGGTGGATAGGGTTCTGCATTCGTTGAGGTCTGAATTCCTTCCCTCCATGTTCACGGGCCCCTGGCCGCGTTCGTGGAGTAGAGGTTGTCTTCCCTTCGCGTTTGTGGGTCTTGGCCACGTTCGCGGAGGTCAATGGGTTGCAGTGGTTATAAAGGTGAGGTCGAGCTCATTTTGGTGAAATCTTCAAAATTTCATATCTCCCTCATCTTATATCGATTTTTGGTGATTCGAAGTCCCAGGCATTTAAATTCTCGTTGGCAGTGTGAGTCGTGGCTCGGTTTGCGTTAGGTGTTCTATTTTCATGAATTTGAGGCATAAGTTGCTATCCTAGACCTATAGTTATAAAGTTTTGTATTTTTTGTGTTTGTTATTTTGAGCTGATCCGAGCCCCAATAGGTGTTCCTCTTATACCGAGCCCACACGTGCTACAATAGATCTTCAGGAAATTATACCGAGCCCACGCATGCTACAATAGAATACAACAACATAGCATGCATGGGCTCGGTATAATTTCTTGTATTCTATTGATTGATGTGATTGTTTTTCTACCTTAGATTAGGTTAGGGTAGTATTGCCTTAGTCCCATGCATCTGATTGAAGTTGAGTATGTATCCGATGTCGATATGGATGGACTAGATCCTTGTAGACTGGTATAGCAGACGTGGGTCTGATAATATGAGCTTTAGTTTAGGCGTTTTCGTGGCATTTTTGATCATCCTATTATTTCTCTCTTATCTCTAAGTGCTGGGGTACTATCGAAAGATTTTGCGATGGTGTTGATTCTCGATTGGGTTGTGATAGGCTGGGAGCCTTCGGTTGATATCCTTGTGGGGGCTGCGTCCCTCGGTGTTTAGCCTTGTGTTGAGTTGGTTGGTTTTGGATTTATTCGGTTCAAGGCGACTAGCTCTAGTCCGCAGCTGACGTTACCCTATTGAGGTCCGATATTTCCAGAGCCAGAACATTGAGCATAGGTTTCTAGCTCCAGCCTATAGCTTACGTTACCCAGTTAGCGTCCGATATTTCCAGCGCGAGACTGTTAGGCGTAGGCTGCTAGCTACAGTCCGCAGCTGACGTTACACGGTTAGAGTCTATTATTTCCAGCATGAGACCGTTGAGCGTAGGCTGCTAGTTCCAAACCGCGGCTGATGACCCGGTTAGCATTCGGTATTTCCAGCGTGAGACTGTTAAGCGTAGACTGTTTAGCTCCAGTTTGAGGCTGACGTTACACGGTTAGAGACCATTATTTCCAGCTCGAGATCATTGAGCGAGAGGTGTGATTTTTGGTCTGAGGCTGATATTACACGATTCGATTCCGTTATTTCCAGCTCGTGACTAATGATTGGGTAGGGCCAAGGTATTACCTTTATTGGGTTCAATTCCTTGGGTTATAAGGCTGTTGGAGTTAGGTTACTTTGGTTCCGTAGAGTACCTTTTCTGTGTGTACCTGTCGGGCTTATGGGGGTCCATTCGGGTTTTTTATTTTTCTGTGCTTGAGTGTGCTTAGCAGGTCTTATGGGGGCCCAACTGGGTTTAGCGTGATTTCCGTAGCTTTACTTTTTGGTTACCCTCTTTTCCTGTTCTGTTAATTCTATTTTGTCTGCTTGTTTTTACCTTTCTTTCTCAGTCAGCCTATGATGCCTATTGGGTACCTATTGTTTGGTACTCATGCTACACTCTGCATCTATTTCCGTGATACAGGTCCGAGCACCAGTTCTCAGCGTTGAGTTCGAGCCTACAGATGTTTGTCAAGAAGACGAGGGTGGGCAAGTGGCGTTCTGGGATAACCTGTCTCCTTCTATATTTATATTTTAACTTGTCTTTTGCTTTCGAGAAAGTTTGTTTCTGTGGTCTAATTTTGTGACTTGTACTCTTGTTAGTAGTTTTGTACTTTTGACTTCTAGGTTCTGGGAGGTGTCTTTGTATATAGTATTGGTTTCGCTTCTGCCTTCTTTATGTGTTTTACTTGATCCTTCAACTTAGTTGAGGTTAGTATCAACCCTTAGTCCCATTACTGTTCAATTTTGGAATAGGGTTTTGGGCTGGCCTACTGGTGGGGTGGTAGGCGCCATCAAGACTTGAGAAATCAAGTCGTGACAAGTTGGTATTAGACCCCCAAGTTCGTTGCTCTCACTTGTACAGAGCTAGCATCTAGTACAGTCCTGCGGATCGGCATGGAGACATCCGTGACTTAATCTCGGGAGGCTAGAGTGTGTCCGTACGAGGTTTTCCTATTTTGATTCATGTTCATGCATCGTGGTCTAATTGGTTTCATAAAATCTCATTTGCTTCACTCTGTTGCAGGATGGCTCGCATGCGCAGTAGAGGTCGACTCCAAGGTCGAGGTGGTGGTGATAGAGCGAGGAATCTAGAGAAGAAGGCAGAGCCTCGTGTAGAGCAGATACCTCCTAAGCCGGTAGGGCAGGAACCAGGCCAGTCACCGCCTGCAACAGTTTCCATGCCTGATCTTTAGGGCATACTTGCCCAGATCCTAGCTGCAATTGGGGTTATGCAACAGCAGCCGGCCCAGCACCAGTCCCTGAGCCGGTTCCAGCAAAGCAGGGCCAGCCTACAGTAGCAGCTCCAGAGATTCATCAGCCACCAGCAATGGCCGTAGTCAAGCCAGACACTTTGGATGGGGTTATGCCACTCCGAGAGCAGAAAATCCTCCTGGTGTTTCTCAGGCTCTCACCGCCGAGGTTTTCAGGGGCTGCAGAGGAGGACGCCTATCAGTTTATCACTACTTGCAGAGAGGGATTGTAGACTTTGCGCCTAGTGGAGTCGAAGGTAGCCGACTTCACGGCACATTAGTTAGACGAACCGGCTAGAAAATGGTGGCATTCATTTATCGAGACCAGGCCAGCTGGGTTACCACCGGTATCATGGATGGAGTTTTCAGAGGCTTTTTCATGCCTGATTTATTCGACGAAGCATCAGGGATAGACATCGTGAGGAATTTTTGAGGTTGGAGCAGGGCTCCATGACAGTATCTGAGTACGAGGCACGATTTCTTGAGCTGTCCCGTCATGCCACCATGATTCTACCTACAGAGAAGGAGCGGGTCCGATGTTTTGTTAGAGGTTTGAGGCAGCACTTGAGGATTGAGTCGCAGTCTATGTTATCAGCGGGCTGTTCTTTTCTAGATGTGGTGCCCCATGCCTGCACTATTGAGAAGCTCCGTCGTGAGGCCTACAGGGGCTGCTGCAGGAGGGCCAGGACAGATGACAGCTTCAGCGAGACCCGTCGTAGGTCGAGGGATACCCGAGATCGAGGACAAGAGAGGTTCCAGCCAGGTCAGTCAGATAAGCTATTCCAGGCTTCCTTACAGATCTCAGAGGGTGACCAGCACTGTAAGAGTGGGCAAAGTGCCAGCCCGAGTCAGGGCCGAGGTGGTTTCCAAGAGGGTTCATCAGGTTGAGGCGGCTGGCCTTTAGGAGTGGGTAGATCTTAGCAGCGTTGCTTCACTTGTGGGGAGCTTGGTCATTGGGCTAGGGAGTGCCCTGTTACCAAATCAACTTTACCAGCTCCTCAGGCAACGAGACCGGTTTTTGCTGTAGCACCTTCCGCTAGGGGAGGAGGTCAGCAACAGAGTGCTCGCGGAGGTTCTCGGGGAGACAAGACAGGCAGTAGAGTGGATGCACGGGGTAGAGGTGCCCAGGGCCATTTCTATGCAGCTCCACCAAGAGTAGAGGCTGAGGTATCTGATGATGTGATCACATGTATTGTTCTTTTATGCCATCAGTCTTCTTCAGCCTTTTTTGATCCTATTTCTACTTATTCATATGTGTCGGCTTATTGTGTGGCTCGTTTGGGAGTGAGTCCTAAACCCTTATCTGTGCGCCTTTGCGTGTTTCGACCCCATTAGGGGATTCTTTAGTAGTAGATCAGGTTTGTAGATCTTGTGTGGTGACTATTCAGGGGCAGGACACTCTGGTCGATCTTATTGTGCTTTGTATGGTGGATTTTGTTGTGATTTTGGGCATGGATTAGCTATTTCCTCACCAAGACATCTTTGATTGCTATTCCAAGACTGTTACTTTAGCCATGCCTGGTATTTCGTAAGTGGTGTGGCAGGGCTCTCGTAGTTGCGCGCTGGTCGGAGTGATTTCTTATATCCAGGCTTGGAGACTAGTGGCTGGCGAATGTTTATCATACTTGGCGTATGTTAGAGATTTTAGTAGGGAGATCCCTACAGTCGACTCAGTGCCTATAGTCCGAGAGTTTACCGATGTGTTTCCTGCCGACCTTCCTGGCCTAACCCCGGAGTGAGATAATGACTTTGTCATTGAGCTAGATCTGGGTACTCATCCTATTTCTATTCCATCGTACCATATGGCACCTTCAGAGCTCAAGGAGCTCAATGTTAAGCTTCAAGAACTCTTGGGTAAGGGGCTCATTTGGCCTAGTGTATCTCGTTGGGGTGCCCCAGTCCTGTTTTTGAAGAAGAAGGATGGCACCATGCGGATGTGTATTGACTACAGGCAACTGAATAAGGTGACAGTGAGGACCGTTACCCCATGCCTTATATTGATGATCTATTTGACAAGCTTCAGGGGACCGTAGTGTTTTCAAAGATTGACTTGAGATCTGGGTACCATCTGTTGAGTTTTAGAGCTGCAGACATCTCGAAGACAGTATTTAGGACTCGTTACGGCCATTATGATTAACCTAGTGATGTCTTTTGGGTTGACTAATGCCCCTGCCGCTTTTATGGACTTGATTACTCATGTATTCAGACCGTATCTGAACTCCTTCATTATAGTCTTTATTGATGATATCTATGTATACTTACGAAGCCGTGATGAGCATAAGCAACATCTGAGGATAGTGCTCCAGACTCTGAGAGATCATCGGCTTTATGCCAAGTTCTCAGAGTGCGAGTTCTGCCTTGAGTTTGTAGCATTCTTGGGCCACGTGGTGTCCAAGGATGGCGTTATGGTGGATCCGGCAAAAATTGAGGTTATCCGTGATTGGGCTAGGCCCACTTCTAAGACTGAGGTTCGGAGCTTCGTTGGATTGGCAGGGTACTACAGGTGCTTTTTAAAGGGATTCTCCACTATAGCAGCACCTCTGACTCTGTTGACTCGCTAGGATGTATCCTTTGTGTGGTCGGAGGAGTGTGAGAGGAGCTTTCTGAGGCTTAAAGAGTTGCTTACCACCGCTTCTATATTGACTCTTCCAGTTGAGGGTGAGGGCTTCACGGTTTATTGTGATGCATCCAACGTTGGTTTGGGTCGTGTCCTGATGCCACATTGCCGGGGTATTGCTTATGCATCTAGGAAGCTTAAGATGCATGAGCGCAACTACCCGACTCATGATCTGGAGTTCGCAGTGGTTGTTTTTGCGCTTAAGATCTTGAGGCATTACCTTTATGGAGTTCATTGTGAGATCTATATCGTTCACCAGAGCCTTCAGTACATTATGAGTCAGAGGGATCTTAATTCGAGGCAGCGCTGTTGGATTGAGATACTAAAGGACTATGATCTCTCTATTCTCTACCACCCGGGCAAGGCAAATATAGTAGCGGATGCCTTGAGTCAGAGGGCAAGGAGTATGGTTAGTCTAGCCTTTCTTTTTTATTAGGAGCGACCCTTGGCTAAGGACATTCATTCTTTAGCCAATCAGATGATCAGGCTTGATATTTCAGTTTTCAGCCAAGTGTTAGCTTAAGTGGGGTTTTAGTCATCTCTACATGATCAGATCTGTAATCATCAGTTTGAGGATGAGGCTTTGGTGGCACTCAGAGGTAGGGTTTTGGCAGGTGATGCAGGGCAGGTTACCTTAGATTCAGATGGGGTTTTGAGGTTTGCTGGCCATTTGTGTGTGCCGAGGGTTGGTTATTTGATCCACCTGATCCTTAGCGAGGCCCATGATTCTAGATACTCTATCAATCCGGGCACAACTAAGATGTATCATGGTTTCAGGCAGCACTATTGGTGGAGTAGTATGAGGAGGGACGTCTCAAACTATGTGTCATGTGGCTTGTGTTGCCAGCAGGCGAAGGCCGAGCATTTGAGGCCTGGTGCAGAGTTGCAGAGATTACCCATTCCTTAGTGGAAGTGGGAGCGCATCACCATGGACTTCGTTGTGGGGATACCACAGACTTCTAGAGGTGTTGACAGCATTTGTCCCATCGTGGATCGATTGACCAAGTCAACACAATTCATCCCAGTTCATTCTTCCTTCTGTGCGGAGAGGTAGCTCGTATCTACATCCGGGAAATAGTCCGTCTACATGTTGTCCCTGTTTCTATTATTTTAGACCGGGGTTCACAGTTCACTTTCAGCTTTTGAAGAGTACTTCTGGACGAGTTGGGAACCCGTGTCGATCTTAGCACAACTTTTCACTCGCAGACCGATGGCCAGTCGGAGCATACTATTCAGGTTCATGAGGATATACTATGGACCTATGTTATGGATTTTTTAGGCCAGTGGGATAGGTTTTTGCATTTGGCGGAGTTTGCGTACAATAAAAACTACCATTCCAGCATTTAGATGGCCCCATTTGAGGCCTTATACGATAGGCGTTGTTGCACTACAGTTGGTTGGTTTGAGTCTACGGAGCCTAGGCCGAGAGGAACAGATCTGTTTCAGGAGACATTGGAGCATGTGAGGTTGATTCAGGATAGGTTCAGGACGACTCAGAGTAGACAGCAGAGCTATGCATATCGCAGGCGTCGACCATTGAGATTTGTCGTGGGTGATAGAGTATTCCTCCGAGTATCGCCCCTGAAGGACGTGATGAGATTCAGGAGGTGGGGGAAGCTTATCCCTAGGTATATTGGGCCTTTTGAGATTTTGAGGACAGTTGGTGAGGTGGCCTATGAGTTAGCTTTACCTCCAGCATTCTCTACCATTCATGTTTTGATGTTGCACCGGTATGTTCCAGATGAGTCTCATGTACTCTAGTATGATGCCGTTGAGTTGGACAATCGCGTGACCAATATTGAGGAGCTAGTTGCTATTTTGGCCAGAGATGTGAGGCAGCTAAGGTGGAAAGCCATTCCTTTTGTTAAGGATTATTGAAGACATCGTTCGGTTGAGGAGGCTACCTCGGAGACCGAGTGGGAGATACGCGAGCAGCTCCCCAGGTTATTTGAGCCCTGAGGTACTTCTTAACTCTAACTTTTGCTGACGAAAGTCCTTTCAGTAGTGGATGTTCTTATGACCCTTCAGGTTATTTGCGTGCTTGCGCCTCGTATCTGTTGTTTAGAGCATTCTAGTAGCGACCCCAAGTAATTTCTGACATGCTGGCACTGTACGTTCAGTCGTCGGGTCGTTCGTTTGGGTTTTATGCCTGTTTTCCTATTATGGAGCTTTTAAACCTTCAAAAGTTGCTTTCAGTCATAAATTCAAGTAAATGACCTTAGATAGGAATTCTGACGGTTCCATAGCTCCGGAGCTGCCAAATTAGGCTAGAAGCATGGTTAGCCTGAGTCCCGGGGATTCCGGTGTGATTTTGGAGCCAGTTAGCTCTTTAGCCTACGAAATTTAGCTTATAGTTGACCTTGGTCAACATTCTTGGTAAACACGCTCGGAAGAGAATTTTGTCAGCGCGGTTAGTTTTGAAATGCCGAGTTTGGTCTAGAATGACCCTTCGAGAACTTTTGGGAGCTTCCGTTCAAATTCCGAGGCCTCCGGTAGAAGTTGGCTAAAATGGCCCATTGGGTGTCGGACCCACTTTTCATCAAAACGACCTCATATGGAAATTTTGACTGCACCATTGAGTCCAGAACGTCAAATTTGATGGGGTAGCATATCTTGTTTGCGTGCACGGGTTCTGAACGAATTTCGAGCACCCCGTCGGAGTTTTGGAAATGTCCAAAACACAGCTGGTGCAGCTGGGGTCTGCAGACACCCCATCTCTCTGTGTTTGTGGGATAGGCTCCGCATTCACGGAGGAGTAAGGGTTTCTACTCTGTGTTCGTGGGCGAGTGGCCGCGTTCGTGGAGGTATGAGGTCTTCGTCTCGGCGTTCGTGGAAGGGGCTCCGCGTTCGCGGTGGTCTAGGGAGCCTAGGGGAGTTTCCTCTCTGCGTTCGCAGATAGGGTTCCATGTTCATGCAGGTCTGAGTCCTTTCCCTCTACGTTCGTGGGCCCCTGGCCGCGTTCACGGGGGCTTGGCCGCGTTTGCGGAGGTCAGCGGGCTGCAATGGTTATAAAGGTGAGGTTGAGCTCATTTTGGTGAAATCTTCAAAATTTCTTATCTCCCTCATCTTATATTGGTTTTCAGTGATTTGAAGTCCCAGGCATTCAGATTCTCGTTGGCAGTGTGGGTCTTGGCTTGGTCTACTTTGGGTGTTCCTCAATTTTTTGTGAATTTCAGGCGTAAGTTGCTTACCTAGGCCTATAGTTGTAGAGTTTTGTATTTCTTGTGTTGGTTGTTTGGAGTTGATCAGTGCCCCGATAGGTGTTTCGTTTTAAAACACAAGTTCGGGGGAGTGTTTGGGACCTCTTCAGGGAGTCAATTCTTGAAAATTCGAAGCGGGTCCCACATTTCCCGATTTTGACTCAAAAATTGGTCTGTCTCCGATTTTGATTATTTTAGTATCTAAACGTCTGTACTGACGTTGTGACTCTATTTTTTTTTGTAGCGTGGCAGCAGTCTGAGGCCGTTCAGAATGGGAAAGCTCCGCCAAAGTGATTTAGAGCGCGCGTGATCAGCCTTCTAGTAATGTTATGATTTCCCTTCTTCCTAGATTGAGCTTGAATGCGTGATTACTTGTCGATTAGTGTAAATCTGGGGTGGGTAGCTAGTGCTTCGATTCTTCTTCTCCGATCTTCTTCGTTTAGAGTTGATTTCTGGCTATTCGGGGTTAGTATCATGCCTTAGTGTGGGATTGTTGATTTGGGTTGCTGTTGAAGTGTTGTGGGTTACCTGGGTGGTTATCTGTTGTTGCATGCATGGGTTCAAGTTAATTTCTAGTATTCTGTTGATTGTTGTGATTCTTTTTCCACCTTAGAATAGGTTAGTGTAGTATTGCCTTAGTCCCATGCACCTGATTGACTTGAGTATGTATCCGACGTCGATTCGCATAGACTAGATCCTTGTAGACTGGTTTAGCAGACGTGGGTCTCATAGTATGAGCCTTAGTTTAGGCGTTTTCATGGCCTTTCAGATCTTCCTATTCTTTCTCTCTTATCTCTGTGATTCTGAGGTGCTGCCAGAACATTTTGCGATCGTACCGTTTGTCGGTTGGGTATTGATAGGCTGGGAGTCTTCGGTTGATATCATTGTGAGTGTGGCGTCCCTAGGTGTCTATCCTTGTGTTGAGTTTGTTGGTGGTGGCTTTATTCGGTTCGAGGTAGCTAGCTCCAGTCCGCACCTGATGTTACCCGGTTGGGGTCCGGTATTTCCAGCGCGAGACCGTTGAGCGTAGGCTGCTAGCTCAAGCCCATAGCTGACGTTACCCGGTTAGCGTCCGATATTTCCAGCGCGAGACTGTCAGGCGTAGGATGCTAGCTCCAGTCCGCAGCTGACGTTACACAGCTAGAGTCTGTTATTTCCAGTGCGAGACCATTGAGCGCAGGATGCTAGTTCCAGCCCGCGGCTGACTTTACCCGGTTAGCATCCGATATTTCTAGCACAAGACTATTGAGCGTAGGCTGCTTAGCTCCAGTCCGAGGCTGACGTTACATGGTTAGAGCCTGTTATTTCTAGCTCGAGACCGTTGAGCAAGAGGTGTGATTTTCGGTCTGAGGCTCACGTTACACGGTTCGATTCCCTTATTTCCAGCTTGTGACTAATGATTGGGTTGGGCCCAGGTATTATCTTTATTGGGTTCAGTTCCTTGGGTTACAAGGCTGTTGGAGATTGGGCAGGGCCTAGGTATTTTCTATGTGTACTTGTCGGGCTTATGGCGGTCCGTTCGGGTTTTTGTTTGTGTGTGCTTGAGTGTGCCTAGTGGGTCTTATGAGGGGCCCAACTGGGTTTAGCGTGATTTCCATAGCTTTACTTTCCGCTTACTCTCTTTTCATATTCTTTTGACCTCTGTAGTGTTGATTGTATCTTGTCTGCTTGTTTTTATCTTTCTTGGTCAGTCGACCTATGATGCCTACTGGGTACCTGTTATTTGGTACTCATGCCACACTCTGCATCTGTATTCATGATGCAGGTCTGAGCACCAGTTCTCAGCGTTGAGTTCGAGCCTACATTCTGTCCACGAGACGAGGGTGAGCACATGGCGTTCTGGGATTACCTTTCTCCTTCTGTATTTATATTTTTACTTGTCCTTTTCTTTTGAGACACTTTGTTTCTGTGTTCTACTTTTGGGACTTGTACTCTTGTTAGTAGTTCTGTACTTATGACCTCCAGGTTCTGGGAGGTGTCTTTGTATATAGTTTTGGTTTCACTTCAGCCTTCCTTATGTGTTTTACTTGATGCTTCTACTTAGTTGAGGTTAGTTTCCACCCTTAGTCCCATTGCTATGCAGTTCGGGGATAGGGTTTTCAGCTGGCCTACTGGTGGGGTGTTAGGCGCCATCATGACTCGAGAAATTAGGTCGTGACTTAAAGCGTAACTTTTCTCATATACAAGATAAAATAAGCCACACATTGGACGTCCCTATAGCGACACTTTTGAAGTTTGGCAATGCTGTGTAAAAGTTTGGTAGCCACAAATTTTAATTTCGGCACAATAATAATAATTTCGATTTGCATATATTCACATAATTATATATATTACTGATCTAAAGTATGAAATTAGCTAATAAATAATTCGAATGTGTATATTTCAAATAACCTTCAAGAAACATGTATTGTACAATCCATACTTAGAAAGCAATTACTTAAAGATCTCTACTAGCAATAAATTCCACAAAACCAAATGTATTCAAACATAATGACAATAACAAAAACACTTTATCGTTCACTACAATAGATCGAGTTTACTTCTGGGCACTATTCAAATTCAATCACCGGCATTTTCCTGCACATTCGAAATAAAATTATAAGTTAGAGAAATATAGAATGAGGTAAAGAATAAAGATGAATGATATAATAGAGAGGGAAATTGTAGTGAAGCAAAAGAATAGCTTCCTTTTTGGGAATAGTTTTTCTACTTTGAAGCTTTTTTCTTCACAATATTTTGGGGATTTTACATCAATTGGAGACATCTGCCAAGCAAGAAAATAAAGAAAGAGGGAAAAGAAAGAGGTACTAGCAAATGAGAGATAAAGATGACGATGACACAATTGAGAAGAATATAAATCAGGTAGCAAGCGATGGAAACAAATCACCAAAGCAAAGCAAAAGCTTACAAGGGGATACTAGCAAGAATAAGGCTAATAAATTAGTCCCTCATCAAACCACAACAAGGAGCAGCAAGTTAATATCCCAAAATATTAATCAATGATATGAAAAATTCTTTTCTGGAACATTAGGGGCAGATTGTTACTGATACTATCAAGCTAACACAGAATGCAACTATGAAAGAAGTTACGGTAACAGCTGTGTAAGGAATATGTTCTGTAATAGAATGACCTAAGTTGTGGGATTCAATAGAAAATATGGCTGATACAATTCAAGTCCCATGGATTATAAGGGGAGGGGGATTTTAATGTTATTTTATCAGTAGGTGAGACACTTTGTGGCCTTCCAGTAACTCATCAAGAAATTGCAGATTCTCATTGAGATCATAACAGTGCAGTTTTTGAACTGAAGTTCTCGGGAAGTAAATATACTTGGTGGAATGGGAGGATTGAACAAGAATGTATATTCAAAGAGGTACTAATATATATCTAAGGAAGATCATGACATGGTTATGTTCAATGAAATGCAGAAGCTAGTAGAAGAATTCATTAAGAGAGTTGATGCCGGTATCAGAAGAGAAACTCATTATTGCATGCTTATTATGTAAGTTATATCCTTCTATGTTAAGACACATATTCGAGAAAAGTTCATCGATTAACAACAAGAAGATGTGCAAGAGAAAAGGCTCCCTCTTGGAACGACTGCTTTATTAAAATTAGAAGGCAGAAATGTTCTAACTCGAAAATATGTGTGTAAATATATATATATATGATGACATCAGTTCTCATCTGGAGTGCTATTGATTCATATGTATGGTTGCAGAATTTGTGGCCAAATTTAGGAGCATATACAGGAAAAATTTGAGCAACCGTCAGCAATTTTTATAATTCATGACTACACATTCATCATTATTTCGGGCTCTTCTGTTAAATCGTGTATGTACACCCCCATGCATATATTTAGAGAATAAATTCGTACACTCTATTCCCACACGTGCCTTTGCTATGCATCTGTTGCGGATTTATGATTTGAATGTACCCATTTCTCTTTCAGGGGAATACATCCATCTGTTCTGATCCGGACCGCCTAATCTCACTTCATTCGCTAAATGAATAGGCAAATGAATCATTATATTAAAAAATGTAGATGGAAGAATTCACTCCAACTGATTAATTGTTTCTCTGATCTCTACTTCTAAGCAATCTAGTTCCTCTAATGTGATAACTTTTTTTACACAAACGATGGAAGAAGGAACTTAGACGAATCAAAGCAATAGCCACATGATCAGGAAGGATGCTTTTAATTTTTATTGGAAGCAAATAATGTAACATGAAATGAGCATCATGGGTCTTATAACCAGACACTTTTCTTTCATCCAAATGCACACACCTAGATATATTAGAGGCACTACCATCAGGTAGCTTGGCTATCTTTAAGACTCCACAAAACACTGATTTCTCTCCATTTGTCATTGAGAAGCAAGCTTTTGCAAACTTTGTTCTCTTATTATCTCCGGTATCTTTTTGATGAAGATTTTTTCTAATTCCCATCTCTTTCAAATCATACCGGGCTTTTGCATAATCCTTTATTTTTCCAGAAATATCAAAAAGAGTTCCAAGTAAGCTATCAACTATATTCTTCTCTATGTGCATTACATCAAGGTTGTGACGTAATAGGTTGTGATGCCAATAAGGTAATTCATAAAAGATTGACTTTTTTTCCATGGGCCATCATTCGATCTCTTTCTCTTCTTTCCAAGTACATTTTCAAAATCTTGTAAGCTATTAAGCACATCAGTTCCCTTTAATAAAGGTGGAGGAAGCCTAAATTTTGTTTTTCCATTAAAAGATCTTTTGTTAGATCTCCATGGATGATCCATGGGTAGAAAAACACGATGATCCATATAACACATTTTCCGACTATGTTTAAGATAGCGAGAATTAGTACCATAGTTACAACAAGGGCAAGTAAACTTTCCTTTTGTACTCCAACCAGACAACATAGCATATGCAAGAAAGTCATTGTTTGTCCACATAAGAGCTGCTCGCACTTGAAAAGTTTGATTTCTTGAAGCATCATATGTTTCAACCCCAGAATCCCACAACAATTTTAACTCATCTATTAATGGTTGTAAGTAAATATAAATGTCATTTCCAGGTGATCACGGCCAAAATATAAGTAAAGAAAGTATACAATATTCAACTTTCGTGCACATCTAAGGCGGCAGATTATGCACCATCAACATAACTAGCCATGTGCTATGAGATATACTCATGGTTCAAAATTGATTGAACCCATCACTTGCCAAGCCAAGTCTCACATTGTGAGAATCTAGTGCGAAATCTGGATGCAACCTATCAAAATTTTCCATACTTGTCCATCAGCGGGATGCCTTAACTTTCCATCTTTAAAACGCTCCTCGTCATGCCACCTCAAACAATCTCCCATCTTTGAGCACATAAATAGCCTTTTGAGTCTAGGAATTAATGGAATGTATCTCAAAGTCTTTGCTAAAATAAGTTGTGGTTTTTTAGAAGGCTCAAGCTCACTATCAACTTCAGGATATTTAATATATCGGGAAGCTCCGCAAGTATGACAAAATTAATCATCCTTATGATCATTCCTAAACTACATGAAATCATTGGGACATGCATCAATTTTCTCATAATCAAGACCGAGATTCTCAACCATAGACTTGGTTTCATTGTAAGACGGAGGAATGTTCAACTCGGGCATCGCCTCTTTTAATAACTCTAAAACAGATGTGAATGATTCATTGCTCCATCCGTGTAGACACTTCAATAAATATAAATGAATTGTGAATGATAATTTAGAGAATCCTTTACAACCAGGATATAATTCTTGTCTTGCCTCTTCAACTAAGTTATAGAATTACTTGGCATCTTCATTTGGACCATCATAAACTCCTTCATCCTGTGCAACATCTCTAAATTGATCATTCAACAACCCATCAATGACATCACGCGAGTAATCCATATCAACATCAACATTCAACTTTATATCCCATTCCCTGTGATTGACCTTTAACAAATTCATAGCATATTAGATGATCATACACTACATTCCTTTGACTCCAACGAAAGTTACAACATTTTGCACATGGAAACTGAATTTCCTCGCCTTGAGGATCTTCATAAAAGTAAGCAAAATCTAGGAAAGATTCAACACCAACAATATTCTCTTTGCGACCTTGCTAAATCCATCCAATCCTTGCATGGGAGATTTGAATTCCTAAAAATAAATATTGATATTTCATCTTTTAGTAAACAATCATTAAATCATTAACTAATTCACAAAAAAATTTTGAGAGGATAAAAATTTCTTACCTAGTCATGGCACTTATGCTATGCCAAATCAAACCTTGAATCCTCCACAAATGTTTTTGAATGTTGATTATACTTCAAAGGAAAAATAAGTAAAATTAATAGGATTGGCACAACTAAGAAAGAATTAAACAAATGGAACACAATAGATTAAAAGTTAAAATTTGGTGAGTGAATTTAAATACTCATCATCAAATTCATTTTGCACAATTTACATAGGAAACTAATCAGTTATACACTTTAGTTAAATGAATTCTCAAAACTTGTTCAAATTTTCTTAATTTGTAGCTCATTCTACTTTCCTCTACTCAATTTACATCAAGTGTTATCTAATTACAAAAAATTAATAAACTTAGTCAAATAGAAGTTTTAACGAAATAAAAAAAGGTTGACATATATCTAATAAAACAAAGAACAATCCCCTCCCTCACATACACTATTACAAAAGGGTGAGAAAGTACAAAAACTTCAATAAATGATGAAACTTGAAGAAATGTCCAAAGCTTACCTACCACAAAGTCGATGAAGCGAAATGAGATGTCGAGGACGATTCTGACTGAAGCAAAATTGAAAAAATGTTGAAGTGCTGAAACAACATAGGACTTTGATTAAGCAAAGAACTAATGCCCACAAATATATATATCCTTAGCAATTAAGGAATTTAAATGAACTGATTCAAATTAAAAAATTCTATCAAGAAGTTGTTTCAGGTTGTAAACAACATTTTAAAGAAGTTTAGACACATTTTTTCGAAGACCAACAGTACAATATAATGTGAAAATCTTTTGGAGCTTTTAAAAATTGAGTCCAAAATTTTAAAATCTCATTCTTGTGCACACACAGTCAGAGAAGTATCAAATATCTACTACCATGTTTAAACATTCAAGAAAACATTACAATGATCCTATAATAGATAGTCGATCACACCAAAAAGCTTAGAGAATTGAAAGCTCAAAGAAACAATATGAAGACTATTGATACTGGTAAAAAAAATAGGTAATTTAATTACTACAGCAGACCACATAAGGGACACTTCTAGTCAAGGGTATCAGATATTCACAGAAAATATATCTACAGGGTACATTAGTCTCCTACTCACCCTCCTCAAAAGACTGTGATTTAGGGGTTTACAAATGCACAAGATCAAAAGGATGGTAGTGAGAAGCGTATGAAACCTTGTAACAACAAGTCACAAGGCAAGTTAAGCAAGATGAAATGAGATGCTATTAAAAGAAAGCAATAAGAAGAGGATTGAAAGCTCAGAGAAACAATATGCAGACTGTTGATACTGGTCAAAAACAGGGTAATTTAATTACTACAGTAGACCACACAAGGGACACTTCTAGTCAAGGGTATCAGATATTCACAGAAAATATAGCTACAGGGTACATCAGTTATCCTGCTCACACTCCTCAAAAGACTAATTTAGGGGTCTACAGATGCACAAGATCAAAAGAATGGTATTGAGCAGCATATGCAACCTCCTAACAACCAGTCACAAGGCAGGTTAAGCAAGATGAAAAGAGATGCTATTAAAAGAAAGCAACAAAAGGAGGATTAAAAGCTCATAGAAACAATACACATACTGTTGATACTAGTCAAAAATAGAGTAATTTAATTACTACATCAGACCACACAAGGGACACTTCTAGTCAAGGGTATTAGATTTTCACATAAAATATAGCTACAAGGTACATCAGTTCTTCTACTCACACTCCTCATAAGACTGTGATTTAGGGGTCTAAAGATGCACAAGATCAAAAGGATGGTAGTGAGCAGCATATGAAACCTCCTAACAACAAGTCACAAGGCAGGGTAATCAAGATGAAAAGAGATGCTATTAAAAGAAAGCAACAAAAAGAAATTGAAATTCAAGGGCACAATGCCATTCAGCAACAACAATCCCAGATTAATAATCCTAACATTAAGAACAACTGTAAGAGAAATGATGACTATGATGTTCAACATTCTCAGGATGAACTTGATAATGATACTCAGTCCATGGAGGAAAATGAGGATGATGATGAAGAAACCGGTGCTCATCTTATTAAAGCATTTGGTTCCACTTTCCATAATGAATGTTAAGAAGAAATTCAAGAATTTTCTGCACAGCAGGGTCTATCTTTTAGAGGCAGACCACAAGAAAAACACAACACTGAGCAGGCTTCCACCAATACATCTGCTACCTCTAGCAGACCCAACTCAAGATATAGAAGCAGGGGGTTTTAAAGATTAAGACCCTTTGATGGAACTCTACAAGTATCAACACCCAAGGTTCTTTTGATAAAGACTCCAAAATCTCAAGAAAAGGCATAGTCTCTCTATGATAGCTATTCTTGAACCCTTTGAAGATATTTCTCATCTCAACACATGTAGGATCCATTTGAACATGGAAACATTACAATGATCCTATAATAGATAGTCGATCACACTAAAAAGCTTAAAACTTCGTAGAGTTTATTTCATTCTAAGTTATCTCTAACCTGAAGCAAGATTAGTTGTAATCTGGCATCCTCTAGGGTAAAATATTATTTATAGAAGGTCTGTGAATAAGAAGAAGTTGTGAAATTTTTCAAGACTCTAGAATTATTCAAGGGTTAATAGAGTCCTGTGATAAGGTTTACTGGGAATCTGATTTTTAAAAAAATTCACTGATTTTACTTCATGTGTAATGTAGCCTTCCATGTTCTAAAATTAGGAAGACAAACTTATCATGAGCTAAAGTAGGCAAGTTGAATCAGATTTTAAGTGCTCCTATTTTTAGACAAGATCAACAACTTTAGTAATACCTATCTTTACTAGTTTAAAAGGGACGCAGACAAATTATATTCTGTAATCATTTTTTAAACATATAATCAATCAAAATAGAATTAAAACACCATTGTTCTTTCAGTCAACTACTAATATTGATTTAAAAAATTAAATGATACTTGTCCATTCAGTAAGCTAACATATTTACACTGCTTAGGTAGAATGAATGGTAAAAACTTGTTCACATTTTCATTATTTTTCAGTTCATGCTAAGAGACTCTAATTTTGAGCAAAAAACTAAACCTAAAAAAGAAAGTTCGACATGCATGCATCAAGAAAGAGCCTATTTTCAAACATTTAAAATTTTCGTTGATACCCAATAAAATAAACTATAATTAGAGGAAAAGAGCAGTACAAAGACAACACTTTTAAGACTTCAACATTGAAAACATGACCTAAAATGGGTCATTCACCTTAGGGCTACTGAACCTCAGAAAAGTAAAATTTGCATAAAAATTTACATCCAAGTAGCAGATTCAGCTGTTGATGAGAATTCAAGAGTCAATGCAGTCGATTCTCACTTCTTAGTAATAGTTTTTACCCTACAAATGAGCCAAGAGTGCAGTGGGTTTAAGGGAAATTGACAAATCTAAAAGAGAAAATTGGGGCAAAGAATCAACTGATGTGGGTAATACAACTACGAGCTATAATCACCAAAATCAACAAAAATCATATCAAAAACACAAGAATATCAAAACCCTAAAGCTAAATGTGTAGCCACAACCAAGCAATAAACCTAGAATCCATAAATTTAAACTTTAAATGATAGAAATATTTACCCGATAAACCCTATTCCAACAAAACCCTCTCAATGTGATGAAGCTTTATGACATCATCTTCTTAAGTGAAGCATGTTGTTCTGTGTGTCCTGTTCATCAGCTACACTAGAACAACGAAAATTAATGTTCTGTCAATTTGTGAAGAAATCGTGAAATTGGAGAAACGATTCTTCAATTTTCCTTTGTGAAAAATCTATACCTGTTAATTTGTGAGCCAAAGACCTAAGAGTTGGAGCAACTTTCAGACTTGGAGAAAGTTGAGTTGAGAAAGTGGAGAAGAAAACGTGAAATTGGAGTGGAAAATTTTTGAGCTAAAGACCTAAGAGCGGAAATTGGTTTTATGTTTTATTTTTTTTGCCAAATAAAAATTAATTGGAGCGGGAGTGGAAAATGTTGGAGGTAATATAATATTTTAGTGAAAACATTAAGGCCACACGTGTAATGTGTTGTTTTTACAATTATAAAAACAACACACTTTAAAAGTGTGGCACTATATGTAAATATTTGTTGGCAATTATATCACAATGTAAGAACGCTTATAAAGTGTAGCCTATACCATTTAAGAGTACGCTTTACAAGTGTTGCCAAGATTATCGAAGCCAAAAGTTTAAAACTTGGGCTACGCTTTAAGAGTGTAGCAAAAAATATTTTGGGCAACACTTTACAAGCGTTGTCAAGATTCAGTGTGGTCGTAGGCCTAAAATGTTGTAGTGTTTTTTGATACTCTTCTCTAAAATAATAACTAAGCGCATGCATGAGGTTGATATGTTTGTTTGGATATTTATAAATTAAATGCTTAGTTGAATGCAAAGATTGATGCGTATAACACACAAAAAAAATTTCACGACCCGATTGATCGAGTCATAATGGCGCCTACCAACCCGCCAGTAAGCAAGCAAAACCCTGTCCCAGAACTTGGCAGTAATGGGACAGAGGGTGGAAACTAGCCTTAAGTAAGCAAAAGCATAAATAAAGGGAGACAAAGGGGAAAGGCGGAAGCGAACCCAAACTATATACAATAAACGATACCTCCCAGAACCTAGAAGTCACAAGTACCGAGCTACTAAAAGAGTACAAGTCCCAAAAGTAGACCACCGAAACAAGACTATCTCAAATGCATAAGACAAGCCAAAATATATAAACATAAGGATACAGGTAATCGCAAAACATCATGTGCTCACCGTCGCCTCTGAAACAGACTACAGCAAACTCTACCTTAACGTTTATAGCTAGTGCTCGGACTTGCATCACGAAATAGATGAAGAGTGTAGCATGAGTACCAACACAACAGGTACCCAGTAGGCATCATAGGCCGACTGAGCAACAAAGGTAAAACCAGACTGAAAGAATAGATTCTTCAGTAACAGAGGACAAAGAAAATAAACACAAAACTAGCCGACAGCAAATCTAAGAATATCTAAACTAAACTTAACTAGGCCCCTCATAAGACACAGAAGGTACACTGAAGCACAGACAAACAAAACTCAAAGGGACCCCCTTAAGCCTGACAGGTACACAGAAAAGCTAAATCTATGAGACCGAAGGAAAACCCAACTGCGAACGGAAACCAAAAACCAACTCAACCAAAACTATTAGCAAACTCCAACCTAGTCAAAAGTCTGACTTCCAAATCAAGCCGCCCATCCTGATGGCAACTCTCAAGGGCCCTACCCTAGCCAGCAGAGTGCAAAGGAGCATACCGACTCCCCCAAAGGCCATAATATCCAATCACCCAATTAGCTAACACTTCGAGAGCCCTGTCCCAGCCAAACGAGTGTGCGGGGCGTGTCAACTCTGAAGAGGACCCTGATAACCCATATCCAATTGCCCAGTCAGCTAACACACCGGCGGCTTTGTCCCAGCTAGACAAGTGAGCCAGTTAATACTATGGGGGCCCTATCCCAGAAAGATGAGTGTACGGGACATATCAACTCCGTAGAGAATCTCAAGTACCAACCCAATAGGGATCGTTGTCCACCACCAACCACATCACCACAGAACCGATCTCGAACACCAAAAATTTCCAAAAAACACAACACCTCCAATGACACATCGGCACCACAGAAATGGAGAAAGACGCCAGAAGATCACAAAAATACAAAGCCAAAGCAAGGCTCATACTAATAGACCCAAGTCTGCCATTTCGGTCTACAAGAACCTAGTCCATCCGAATCGACGTCGGATACATACCAGAGTCAAGCAGGTGCATGGGTCTAAGGCAAAAACTAATCAAACCTAGACTAAGGCAAGAAACATGCTCCAACATAAATAAACAACCAACCAGATAAACCACATGCATCAATACCGAACCAACCCCTCTGATAGCATGGTACTGCCCCCAAAACACCCCGAAAATTAAGCCTAAAACAAGATTTTCTGAGAAGAAGAGAAGTAATACTAGAACCCCACCCCAGATTCACACAAGTCAGCATGCATTCAAAAATTGTAGCTCAATCTAAAGAGAAGGGAAGTCGTAACCTACCAGAAGGCCGACCGCGTGCGATTCAAATCACTCCCCTTGAGCTTTTCCCTTCCGAACGGCCTCAAACTGTTACCACGCTATCAAATATAGAATTACAGCATAAGTACAGTCGTTTAGACACAAAAATCATCAAAATTAGTGACGAACCAATTTTTGAGTCAAAATCAGAAAATGTGGGACCCAATCCAGAAATCTTAGAATTGACTCCGTGAAAAGGTCCTAAACCCTCCCCCAAACTTGTGTTCCAAAACAGAACAAAATTTGAGGCTTGAAACAGCCGACCCGAGAAATGAAAACATGCAAAACTTTACAAAACAAGCCTAAGGCAGCCACTGACGCCTCAAATTTACGAGAATTGAAGGTCACCCAACACTATCCGAACCAACACCCACAAATCCCACGCAATTCCGAACAACTGCGACTTTGAATCACCAGAAACCGACTAAAAACGAAGAAGATATAAATTTTCAAACTTAACAACAACAATTAGCCTGGCTGCCCATTTTATAATAACTGCCAGAACACTGACCTCCGTGAATGCGGCAAGAGACTCGCGAACACGGAGGGAGAAAAAACAAACCTCGGTTAACGCGGCTAGGGGCCCGCAAACGTGGAGGGAAAGAATCCACACTTCTGCAAACACGGAGAAGAGAAAAGCTAGACTCCGCGAACGCAGAGCCCTATCTACTAATGCGGAGAGAAGAACTCCTAGGCCTCCCAGAGCTCCATGAACATGGAGCTCTTTCCGCAAACACGGAGAAAAGAAACATAGACCTCCACGAATGCGGAGCGATGACCGTAAACGTGGAGAAGGAATGAGTCTGCAACATTAGCTGTTGCACCAGCTGAACTTTGCTTTCAAAAAAACTCCGACCGAGTGCTTGACATTCGTTCGAAACCCTATGCATTCTAACGAGATATGCTACCCTATCAAATTTGACGTTTCGGACTAAATGGAATAGTCAGAATTTCCATAAGAGGTCATTTTGACAAAAAGCGGGTCCCACATCCATCTAACCATTTTAGCCAAATTCTAGAAAGGGCCTCAGAATTAGATAAGAAGCCCCGGGAAGCACACGAAGGGTCATTCTAGACCAAACTCGGCATTCCAGAACTAACCGCACTATCAAAATTCTCATCCGAGCACATTTACCAAGAATGTTGACCAAAGTCAACCTTGAGCCAAATTTCAAAGGCTAAAGCACCAAATGGCCCTAAAGTCACACCGAAAGCCTCGGGACTCGGGTCAACCATGCTTCTAACCCAATTTTGCCGCTCTAGAGCTGATGGAACCGTCATAATCCTATTCTGAGGTCATTTTCTTGTGGTTATGATGGAAATAAACATTTCAGGCTTCAAAAGCTCCAAAATAGAAAAATAGGCACAAAATCCAAATGAACGACCATGCAACCAAACCTATAGTGCTAGCAAGTCATAAATTACTTGGGGCCGCTACATGAACACCCTAAATGACAGCAAGAAGCCATTTACACACAAATGACCTTGAGGGTCATTACAAATTTAGTAATAACATGTGTGAGGAAGAAAAGATGCTTATAAGCCAACTTGAGGAGCTAAAATTTGAGGGTGAATTATTTTATCATACTTTTATTAATGTTGCCCC